>CAUYQU010085963.1:0-47882 GCA_963574635.1 Cheracebus regulus | reverse complement strand
TAAAACAAGAATCCCATTTTCTCTCCCTCTTTCTCTTCCTCTTTCTTTCTCTCTTTCATTCTTTTTTTTCTTTCTTTTGCTGTTTCTTTCTCCTTTTCTCTCTTTTTCTAAAATCTCTTCCTCTTTCTCTTTCATTCTTTTAAAAGAAAAAAAATGTTCCCAGACTAGAGAGCAGCCAAACTCCAAAATCTTGAGGGGCTCAAACAATGAACTGGGAATAAATGGGACAGCTAGAGGACTAGGAGTTTCCACTAGCTTGCAGGATACCAGGTTGCATGGATGGGGGCAAAGTGTTAGGAAGACTAGGCAGCCTCCAGGGGTGACTTCAGGATGGTAGAAAGGAAGTGGGCAGCTCAGGGTCCTATTCCAGTTTGGATGCCGGATGAAAACCTTTTCAGTTCACTCTCATGACTCAGTCAGATTTCGGGTACAACCAGAGGACCAAGGGCCAGGATTAACATAAAGTGCACTCTTACCCAGGAGCCTACTAAAGCACTTTGCATCTTTCCAAGAAGGGAGCAGAAAAGGCAAACTTCCCTTTTGTCTTTTGGAGGATATGTCTTCAGGAAAGAGAATCTCTGGAGGTCAATTTCTTGTTGCTTAGTGACAAGGGAAGGTTGTGACTGCACAATACTGCTGCTGTTTGTTGAGGTAGCACCTGGTCTGTTGCCCCTTTGTCCTTGCTACTCTAGTTCTTCTCTATGAGAAAAACCTGCCCCTTGGCATTCACAGCCTGAAAGAACCTTATATGTAGAAACACATAGGGCTCCATGATGGAGTCTAATGGATTCGCAGCCAATGAAATATTCAAAGAACATTTTAAATGTGGGCAAATCCTGCATTTAAAAAACTATGCATCCATACTGCCAGGAATATAAATTTAGAAAGCATTCCATGGAGTCAGAAGAAATGTTAAAGAGGTTGGTGGTTTTTAGGATAAAATTACTGCTTCAGAATAGGCTCTACCAATTTATCTCTTAAGAGTTCGTAGTGACTGGAATGCTAATCATGACAGGTGACCGTTACAAGGGCCAAGTAAAGGAATAGGGCATAATAGAAGAACAGAAGAAGGAACATGCAAAGATTTGACATTATGTTTCCATTCTGAGCTACCCTTGGGCAAATTGTTGATTGAATACTCTTTTATTTGTGAAAGAGGGACTTGAACAGTTCACCCCCTTTAGCAACCAAAATAAGTTGGCAATCAGCCTCTTAAAATGTGCCAGTAAAACACCCAAGACACTGCTAGTGTCAATGGCACAAGCCCTAATATCCAGCGTGTCTAGCCCAGTGTAGTCACCCTGGAGAGCCCCTCTCACATGAACTCACAGATATTAAAAGATTCACTGGGCTGGGCTCGGTGGTTCACACCTGTAATCCTAGCAGTTTGGGAGCAAAGTGGGCAAATCGCTTGAGCCCAGGAGTTCCAGACCAGCCTGGGCAAAATGGCAAACCCTGTCTCTACAAAATATACAAAAATTAACTGAGTGTGGTGGTATATACCTGTAGTCCCAGCTATTTGGGCGACTGAAGTAGGAGGATCACCTAAGCCTGAGGAGGTTGAGGCTGAAGTGAGCTCTAAACACAACACTGCACTTCAGTCTGGGTGACAGAATGAGACCCCATCTCAATAAACAAATATATAAATAAATAAATAAAGGTTCATTGTAGCATCCATATAGGGGGAAAACTGTAAGCAGCCCAAGTGTCTACCAACGGGACAATAAGAAAATTGGGCTGGCCAGGCGCAGTGGCTCACGCCTGTAATCCAAGCACTTTGAAGGCCAAGGCGGGCGGATCACCTGAGGTCGGAAGTTCAAGACCAGCCTGACCAACATGGTGAAACCTCGTCTTTATATATACATATAAAAGAATTTAAAAAAAGAAAATTGGGCTACGGATCAGGTGCAGTGGCTCACGCCTGTAATTCCAGCACTTTGTGGGGGCCAAGATGGGTGGATCGCCTGAGGTCAGGAGTTTGAGACCAGCCTGGCCAACATAGTGAAAGCCCATCCCTACTGAAAATATGAAAAATGAGCCGGGCATGGTGGCAGATGCCTGTAATCCCAGCTACTTGGGAGGCTGAGGCAGGAGAATCACTTGAACCCAGGAGGAAGTTGCAGTGAGCTGAGATCACATCATTGCACTCCAGCCTGGGCAACAAGAGGGAAGCTTGTTCTCTGAAAAAAAAGAAAGGAAGGAAAGAAAGAAGAGAGAAAGAGAGAAAGAGAAAGGAAAGAAGGAAGGGAGGGAGGGAGGGAGGGAGGAAGGAAGGAAGGAAGGAAATTGGGCTATAGTCACACAGTGAAATTATTGGCATTACTATAAATCGGCTACAGATATTAGAATCCACAGAAATAAATCCTAAAAATGTTGACCAGGTGTGGTTGCTCACATCTGTAATCCCAGAACTTTGGGAGGTTGAGATGGGCGGATTGTTTGAGCTCAGGAGTTTGAGACCAGCCTAGGCAACATGGTGAAACTCTGTCTCTACCAAATACACAAAAAATCTGCTGGGTGTGGTGGCATGCACCTGTGGTTCTGGCTATTCGGGAGGCTGAGGTGGGAGGATCGCCTGAGCCTGGGAAGTGGAGGTTGCAGTAAACGGAGATTGCACCACTGTACTCCAGCCTGGTTGACAGAGTGGGACCCCATCCCCCTGCCAAAAAAAAAATCTTAAAGATATTGAGTGAGAAACTCAAGATGTAGAAAGATGTACAAAGTGGCTGGGCGTGGTGGCTCATGCCTGTAATCCCAACACTTTGGGAGGTTGAGATGGGTGGATCACCTGAGGTCAGGAGTTCAAGACCAGCCTGGACAAAATGGTGAAACCTCGTCTCTACTAAAAATACAAAAAACTAGCCTGGCGTGGTGGTGGATGCCTGTAGTCCCAGCTACGCAGGAGGCTGAAGCAGGAGAATTGGTTGAACCCGGGAGGTGGAGGTCGCAGTGAGCCGAGATCATGCCATTGCACCCTAGCCTGGGCAACAAGAGCGAAACTCCATCTAAAAAAAAAAATGTACAGAATATATAATTTATAAGATTGGCTGGGCATGGTGGGTCGCGCCTGTAATCCCAGCACTTTGGGAGGCCAAGGTGGGCGGACTGCTTGAGCCTAGGAGTTAAAGACCAGCCTGGGCAACATGGTGAAACCCCATCTCTATAAAAAATACAAAAATTAGCCAAACATGGTGGTGCGCACCTGTAGTCCCAACTATTCAGGAAGTTGAGGTGGGAGGATTGCTTGACCCCAGGTGGGTGAGATAGCACTGAGCCATGATTGTGCTACTGCACTACGGCCTGGGAGACAGAATGAGACCCTGTCTCAAATAAATAAATAAATACACAAAACAATGCTATGATTTATGGATACAAACATATGAACTGGCTGGGTGTGGTGGGTCACTCCTGTAATCCCCACCTGGGGAGGCCAAGGCAGGCAGGTTGCTTGAGTCCAGGAGTTCAAGACCAGCCTGGTCAACATGATGAGACCCTGTCTCTATTTTTACATAAACAAAATTTTTTAAAATTTAGTAATTAAAAATAAAAAGCATGCATAAGAATGATAGGCAAAAATATAGGATAGAAATCACCTGGGGAGGGGAGGAAAAGAAAGAGCATCTGGAAGGACAGAATGGAGCTTCAACTCTATCTGTAATGTTTTTACATTTTTTTTTTTTTTGAGACGGAGTCTCACTCTGTCACCCAGGCTACAGTGCAATGGTTCGATGTAGGCTTACCGCAGCCTTCACCTCCTGGGTTCAAGGGATTCTCCTGTCTCAGCCTCCTGAGTAGCTTGGACTATAGGTGCCTGCCACCATGCCTGGCTAACTTACTGTATTTTTAGTAGAGACAGGGTTTCACCATGTTGGCCAGGCTGGTCTCAAACTCCTGACCTCAAGTGATTCACCTGCCTCAGCCTCCCAAAGTGCTGGGATTACAGGTGTAAGCCACCACGCCCAGCCACATTTTTACTTTATTTATTTATTTAGAGACGGAGTCTCCCTTTGTTGCCCAGGCTGGAGTGCAGTGGCATGATCTTGGTTCACTGCAACCTCTATCTGCTGGGTTCAGGCAATTTTCCTGCCTCGGCCTTCCAAGTAGCTGGGACTACAGGTGCTCGCCACCATGCCTGGCTAATTTTTGTATTATTATTATTATTATTTTTCTTTTTCTTTTTCTTTCTTTTGAGACGGAGTCTCACTCTGTCGCCAGGCTGGAGTGCAGTGGTGCAATCTCGGCTCACTGCAACCTCCGCCTCCTGGGTTCAAGCGATTCTTCTGCCTCAGGCTCCCGAGTAGCTGGGACCACAGGCGCATGCCACCACACCCAGCTAATTTTTTTTTGTATTTTTAGTAGAGACAGGGTTTCACCGTATTGGCCGGGATGGTCTCGATCTCTTGAGCTCATGATCCGCCCACCTTGGCCTCCCAAAGTGCTGGGATCACAGGTATGAGCCACGACACCCGGCCAATTTTTGTATTTTTAGTAGAGACAGGGTTTCACCATATTGGTCAGGTTGGTCTTGAACTCCTGACCTCATGATCCACCCGCCTTGGCCTTCCAAAGTGCTGAGATCACAGGCGTGAGCCACTATGCCTAGCCTATTTATTAGACGGAGCCTCTCTCTGTTGCTCAGGCTTCAGTGCAGTGGCATAATCATGGCTCACTGTAACCTCAAACTCCTGGACTCAAGCGATCCTCCCTCCTTGGCCTCCCAAAGTTCTGGAATTACAGGCATGAGCCATGGTGCCCAGCCATGTTTTTATTTTTATAGCTTTATTTATGTATAATTAATACATAATAAACTGCACACATTGAAAATGTACAATTTGATGCATTCCGATATACGTACACAACTCTGAAACATCACCATCAAGATAGTAAATATGTCCATTACCCCGAGTTTCTTCTGCCTATTCGTAATCTTTCCTTATGACCCTCATTTGCCTCAGGCAATGCCACATCTCTGCTTTCTGTCACTATAGATTAATTTGCATTTTCTAGAATTTTATATAAATGGAATCATATAGTATATATTCTTTTGTGTTTGGCTTTCACTCAGCATAATTATTTTGAAATTTATCCATGTTGTTGCATCCATTGTTCATTCATGTTTATTGCTTAGTAGTTTTCTATTGTATGGATATGCCAAATCTCTCCTCCTGGTTTTCTGAATTCATACTCAAATCAGGTTTTCATCCTCACGACATCACTGTAACTGCCTCTGCCAAGGTCACCCAAAGTTAATTCTAACTCAATTGAATATATCCGCAGCATTTGTCACAGTTGATCTCCGCCTCCTCGATGAAGCGGTTCCAGGTGCCTTCCAGAATGCTTCATTCTCCTGTTGTCTTTCCCTGTCTCCCGACCACGCTCGCTCCAACTCCTTGGCTGCTTTTCCCTCATCTCCCAAGGCCTCTAAAGTGGTGTGTCCTGGGGCTCAATGCAGTCTTCTTTCCATTTATACTCCATTGGTGATTGCATCCTGTTTTTTGTTTGTTTGAGACGGAGTCCCTTGTTGCCCAGGCTGGAGTGCAGTGGCGCAATCTCGGCTCACTGCAACCTCCGCCTCCCAGGTTCAAGTGATTCTCCTGCCCCAGCCTCCCAAGTAGCTGGGCAGGCGTGTGCCACCATACTCGGCTAATTTTTTTATATCTTTAGTAGAGATGCGGTTTCACCATGTTGGCCAGGCTGGTCTCACTCTGTCACCCAGGCTGGAGTGTAGTGGCGTTATATTGGCTCACTGCAGCCTCTGCCTTGGGTTCAAGAGATTCCCCGCCTCAGCCTCCTGAGTAGCTGGGACCACGGGCACGTGTCATCACGCCAGGCTAATTTTTTGTAGAGCTGGGGTTCCGCCATGCTGCCGAGGCTGGTCTCAAGCATATTTTTTGCTTTCAGTCATATATAACCACAAGAGGCAGAGTTACATAGATCCTGCCTGCCTATCCCCACTGTTCCTGGCCTCAGGCCACTCCAGCATCCAGTAGGCCAGGAACCTTAGAGTCTTTCTTGTCTCCTTTCTCTCTCCTCCAGGACTCCCGTTCGATGTGCCCATCTGCCTACAGCGCCTCTCGCCTCAGCTGCTCCCCCTGTCCTGCCCTTGTGCAGATCACCCGAGCATCACCCGTGCTCTGGCCCCTGGCCACCATGTCCATCTCTCATGCTGTCGTCACAGGTGGCGCCTCGCCATTCCTGGGGACCAGGGCCTCCTTGTTCTGGGCACACACAGTGAGGAGTAGGTCGAACAACAAGTGAGCAGGTCTGCACGTCAGGTGGGCCAAGGGTGGAACTTCGGGCGTGAGCGTAGGGGTAGGGAACGTTGCATGGGGTACACGTGGGCTGGGTGTGGCGTGCGGCAGGGTGGCGCCAGATAGGCGGCTTGGCCGGGCTCACATTCTGCGCGGTTGAGACTGTTAGGACGGTTAAACAACCGTTAGCTTCCTGTCGTGGTGGGGGCGGGGCTCTGGGGATGGGACGGAATCCTTATTGGTCAGAGGCGGCCCTGAGGGCGTGCTGTGCGTACTGCCTGTAGGACCGTGAGACCATTAGGACGGTTAAAACCGTTAGCTGCCTATCGTGGCGGGGGCGGGGCCCTGGGACGGGACGGAATCTCTATTGGTCAGAAGAGGACCTGGGGGCGGGGCCTTGCATGCTGTGGGAGCGGCAAAGGGACGCGGCCACCTCGAAGCCAGGTTAGGGCAGGCCCTGGTCGGGCGCGGGCCAGTCGCCAGAGGTGGGGACGGGAGGGGTTTAGGCAGGGTGGGCTGGGGAGAGGGGGGAGGGGAGGTACTGAGGAGCCGGATGGGGCCATGGGTCTGGGTTCGGGATTCCAGGGGTCCTCCGGGGCTTTCCCGGGTTGTCGGTCTTGTAGTCCCTCTCCTGCCCTTTGTTTCTCTGTGGTGATGGCCGCTCTGGCTCTTGAAGGAGGCTTCACTTATGCGCTTATCCTTGGAGAGCAGTTTTCATTCGATTCGCAGGGATCTGCGACCTCCTATCCCAGGTCCCCTCCTGGAGTTAAGGAGTCAGACGGAGTCGGCCAGGGATCCAGAGTGAGCAGAGATCCAGAGAAGCCCGCTGGGATTTCTCTTTGATTATGAGTAGGGAAAACCCTGTGAGGCCTCTGGAAAAACATCAGAAGAATTTAGTCTAGGAGCTCCGAGTGTGTCTCCAGGTGGAGAAGAGGCGGAAAATGAGAGAGGCCGGCCTGGTGGGACCACAGGGGGCCTGAAGTCTGAGGAAGAAAACTGTTTTTTTCCGCTAGAACTTTCTGCAGTGGAGGAACGGGAGGGGCACCTGGAGGGCCTCACCTCGCAGCCTCAAGTTTCTCGCAGTAGGCTGGGCTCAGTGGCTTGCACCTGTAATCCCAGCACTTTGGGAGGCTGAGGCGGGCAGATCACGAGGTCAGGAGCTTGAGACCAACCTGGCCAATATGGCGAAACCCCGTCTCTACTAAAAATACAAAAATTAGCTGGGCGTGGTGGCACGTGCCTGTAGTCCCAGCTACTAAGGAGGCTGAGGCAGGAGAATCGCTTGAACCCAGGAGGCAGAGGTTGTGGTGAGCCGAGATCCCGCCATTGCACTCCAGACAGACAGAGCGAGACTCCGTCTCAAAAAATAATAATAATAAAAAAAATGGGGGTGGGTGCCGGCGTGGTGGCTCACACCTGTAATCTCAGCACTTTGAGAGGCCGAGATGGGCGGATCATGAGGTAAGAAAATCGAGACCATCCTGGCTAACACGGTGAAACCCTATCTCTACTAAAAATACAGAACATTAGCCGGGCATGGTGGTGGGCGCCTGTAGTCCCAGCTACTCAGGAGGCTGAGGCAGGAGAATCATGTGAACCGGGAGGCGGAGGTGGCAGTGAGCCGAGATTGCACCACTGCATTCCAGCCTGGGCGACAGAACGAGACTCCGTCTTAAAAAGAAAAAAAAAAAGATTCTGGCAGTAGAGTTGATGATGGTGGTCAGATGGGGGAGTCTATGCCCCTCAGGGTGGTCCTCTCCCCCTCATGTGTTCCCCCTCGTGTACCCACCCTGCCAGGGCCCTTTCCTTTACATAGTTTCATTCCTTACATGCACTCAACTTTTTCTCCCCCTACTTTTTTTTTCTGAGTTGGAATCTTGCTGTGTCGCCCAGGCTGCAGTACAGTGGCATGATCTCGGCTCACTGCAACTTCTGCCTGCCGGGTTCAAGTGATTCTTCTGCCTCACCCTCCCGAGTAGCTCGGACTACAGGTATGTGCTATAAATCCTAGCACTTTGGGAGGCCGAGGCAGGCGAATCCATTGAGCTCAGGAGCATGAGACCTGTCTGAGCAACATGGAAAAACTCTGTCTCTACCAAAAATACAAAAAATTAGCAGGGTGTGGTGGCATGTGCCTGTGGTCTGAGCTACTCAGGAGGCTGAGTTGGGAAGATTGCTTGAACCTAGGAGGTGAAGGTTGTGGTGAGCCAAGATATGCACCATTGCACTCCAACATGGTTGTGAAGCCCTGTCTCAAAAGGATAGAAAACCATATATTTTAAATTTCTGACTACTTGGCATGTCTACAAAATTTAGTTGTAATTTAGTTCCCAAGTTTTTAACTCATTAAACAATAAGTGTTTTTTGAGCACCTATTATGTTCCAGGCATGACTTTTAGGTTCTAGGGATATAGCAGTAAATCAAAAATTCTTGTCCTCAAAGAGCTTAATATTCTAGTAAGCATGGATATCTGTAGAGACAGAAAAGAAGTTAATAGAATATATAGTGTATTAGAATGATGATGTGGTGTAGAGAAAAAAAAGCAGGGGAGAGCCATAGTGATTGTCAAAAGGTTACATTTTTTTTTTTTTCCAGACAAGAGTCTCTCTCACCCAGGCTGGAGTGTAGTGGCGCAGTCTTGGCTCACTGCAGCATCCACCTCCCGAGTTCAATCGATTCTCCTGCCTCAGCCTCCTGAGTAGCTGGGACTACAGGTGTGTGCTACCACATCCAGCTGATTTTTTGTATTTTTTTTTTTTTTTAGTAGAGATGGGGTTTCACCATGTTGCCCAAGCTTGTCTACAACTCCAGAGCTCAGACAATCCTCCTGCCTCGGCCTCCCAAAGTGCTAGGATTACAGGTGTGAGTCACTGCACCTGGCCTAGAGGTTACAATTTTGAATAAATAATTTGAAGGAGATGGAGTTGTCTGTCATGCTGATATCTGAGGGAGGAGTGCACCAAAATGAGGGTGCGGCATGCAAAAGCGACATGAAACTGCTTGTGCCCAGCAAGGGAGAACGACAGTAGGGAGGCCCATAAGAGGCATGCAATAGTATATAGATGGGAATGGTAGAGGGCTATGGGGAGATTACAGATACCCTCTAAATAATCATAGAGAAATCTGGCTTTTATTTTGAGTAGGGTAAGAGGAATGGAGGGTTTGAGCAGGGGGATGATGTGATCTGACTTAGGGTTAATGTAACTCTGGCTGCTTTGTAGGGAAGAGACTGGAGAGGGACAAGGGTGAAATCAGGGTGAGTAGTTAGGAGACCATTGTGATAATCCAGATTGGTGGCAGCGGAGGAAGGTTGCTACATTTAGCAAATAAAAATACAGGACACGCAGTTGAATTTGAATTTCAGGTAAACAATATTTTTTGTGCAAGTATGTCTCACATAACATTGGGAAATTCAAATTTCACTGGGTGTTATATTTTATCTGGCAGCCCTCCAGTTGCCAGAAGGGGAGTGAGGAGTGGTCATATTTTGAAGGAATTTGTATAGTATTTGCTAACAGATAGGATGTGAGACTGAGAAAAGGGAATCGAGGAGGACTTAGATTTTGGCCTGGGCACCTGGAAGATGGAATTGTCCTTAAATGGAAAGAGCACAGGAGGAGAGTGTGTAGGGGAAATGATGAGGATCTTGGCTTTTTTTTTTTTTTAGTCGGAGTCTCGCTTTGTTACCAGGCTGGAGTGCAGTGGCATGATCTCAGCCCACATCAACCTCTGCCTCCCAGGTTCAAGCGATTCTCTGGCCTCAGCCTCCCAAGTAGCTGGGACTACAGGCATGTACCACCATGCCCAGCTAATTTTTTTGTATTTTTAGTAGAGATAGGGTTTCACTATGTTGGCCAGGATGGTCTCAATATTTTCACCTCATGATCCACCCGCCTCATCCTCCCAAAGTGCTGGGATTACAGGTGTGAGCCACCGCACCTGGCCTGGATCTTGGCTTTGAACATTGTCTTAGTCTGTTTTGTGTTGATATAACTGAATACCACAGCTGAGTGATTTAAGTAAATTTATTTCTCACAGTTATTGAGGCCGGAAAGTTCAGTATCAAGGTGCCAGCATCTGGAGCTCACTTTTATAACAACCCACTCTAGCGATAATGAACTCACTCCTGCATGCACTCCAGTTTATGCACTCATATTAATCTATTCATGAGGGTGGAGTGGAGTCTTCATGGCCAAATGACCTCTTAACAGTTTTACCATTTTTTTTCTTTTTGAGACAGAGTCTCTGTCGCCAGGCTGGAGTGCAGTATCGCAATCTTGTCTCATTGCAACCTCTGACTCCCTGGTTCAAAGTATTCTCCTGCCTCAGCCTCCTGAGTAGCTGGGATTACGGGCATGCACCACCACACTCAGCTAATTTTTGTATTTTTAGTAGAGACGGGGTTTCACCATGTTGGCCAGGATGGTCTCAATCTCCTGACTGTGATCCATCTGCCTCAGCCTCCCAAAGTGCTGGAATTATAAACTTCAACATAAGTTTTTGGAGGGGACATATAAACCATAGCATTTGGCCATGTGGATTCAGCATGTGAACACTGCACATATGGAGGGCCAGTTTTTCATATATGGTAGTTGTGGAGGGCTGGCTTCTGGACTTGAGTGTGTGTGGATTTTGATATATTGTTGGGGCCGGGATGTGTTCTAGAACCAATCCCCCACATATACAGAAGGACAACTGTAGTTACCTTAACTCAGGTTAATGATTACTAGTTATGTGAAGGGATTACCACCCAAATTTTATACTTTACTTCTGAAAGAATTTTGGTGATGAGGAGCTGTAATCTGAAAGGGGCTTTTTCTGAGAGCTTATGGAGAAAAGTAAGGCAGATGAAATGATGTTTTGTTGGGGAAGATGTTACCAGAAAGGGGTCACAATCCAGACTTCAAGAAAGGGTTCTTGGATCTCTCAAGAAAATTTGGAGCAAGTCCACAGAGTAGAGTGAAAGCAAGTTTGTTAAGAAAGTAAAGAAGGCCGGGTACCATGGCTCACGTCTATAATCCCAGCACTTTGGGAGGCTGAGGCTAGTGGATCAGGAGGTCAGGAGGTCAAGACCAACCTGGCCAAGATGGTGAAATCCTGTCTCTACTAAAAATACAAAAATTAGCCGGGGGTGGTGGCGGGTGCCTGTAATCCCAGCTACTTGGGAGGCTGAGTCTGAGAATTACTTAAACCTGGGAGGCTGAGGTTGCAGTAAGCCGAGACTGCACTACTGCACTCTAGCCTGGCCAACAGAGTGACACTTTGTCTCAAAAAAAAAAAAAAAAAAAAAAATGGCCAAGCGCCGTGGGGAACACCTGTAATCCCAGGACTTTGGGAGGCCAAGGCAGGCAGATCATGAGGTCAGGAGTTTGACACCAGCCTGGTCAATATGGTAAAACCTCGTCTTTACTAAAAATACAAAAATTAGCCAGGCATGGTGGTGCACACCTGTAATCCCAGCTACTCAGGAGGCTGAAGCAGAAGAATCACTTGAACCCAGGAGGCAGAGGTTGCAGTGAGCCGAGATGGCACCATTGCACTCCAGCCTGGGCAACAAAGCGAGACTCCATCTCTTTTTATTTTTTAAATTAATTAATTTATTTTTATTTAATTTTATTTTAATATATATATTTTACTACTTTGATGGCTTCCATAATCTCAAAAAAAGAATGGCAACTCCATAGAACAGCCTCAAAAGCTGCTGGTTGCCTATTTTTATTGTTATTTCTTGATGTATGCTAAACAAGGGTGGATTATTAATCAGTTTTCTGGGAAAGGGGTGGAGATTTCCAAGAACTGAGGGTTATTCTTCCTTTTAGACCATATAGATTAACTTCTGGATGTTGCCATGGCATTTGTAAACTGTCATAGTGCTGGTTGGAGTGTCTTTCAGCATGCTAATTTATTGTAATTAGCTGTGATGTGCAGTGAGGTTGACCAGAAGTCACTTTCTTCTTTTTTTCAGACCCTTACTCTGTCACCCAGGCTGGAGTGCAGTGGCGCAGTCTTGGCTCACTGCAACCTCCACCTCCCACGTTGTTCAAATGATTCTCCCACCTCAGCCTTCTGAGTAGCTGAGATTACAGGCGCACCATCATGCCTGGCTAATTTTGGTATTTTTAGTAGAAATGGGGTTTCACTATGTTGACCAACCTGTTCTCAAACTGCTGACTTCAAGTGCTGGGATTACATTGTGAACCACTATGTCTGGCCTTAATTTTTGTTTGTTTGTTTTTGAGATGGAGTCTCACTCTGTAACCCAGGGTGGAGTGCAGTGGTGCGATCTCAGCTCACTGCAACCTTGACCTTCCGGGTTCAAGCAATTCTCCTGCCTCAGTCTCCTGAGTAGCTGGGATTACAAGCATGTGCTACCACTCCCAGCTAATTTTTCAGTAGAGATGGGGTGTTAGAGGCAGAATGCTTGTTTTTAGGTGCTGCAAGGAAAAATTAGCCTTTGGACAAAAAGTTTTCTCAGCAAGTCAATTTTACTTTCTGCAGAAAGGGTGCTACTTGTCAGCAATCTTGCTATGAGAGCACACTGAACAAAGGAAAGGCAGGAATATTTATTCTTTATGCATTGAGTCCTTACTGCTGTGTCCTATCTCCGTTGGTTGGAGCTGGACCTCAGGCTAAACTTAACTTGATTGGCTACCAACTTAAAACTTTCTTAAATAGGTAAAAGCAATGGAGAACAAAGGAAAAGAGGAAGTTGCTTGCAAAAGGACTCAGAAAAGTAAAACATTTCTTTTTTTTATTTTTTATTTTATTTTTCTTTAGAAAAGTAAAACATTTCTAAACAAGGAAGGGGCATGGGCTGCACCCTGGAACATGGTCACAGGCATGTCCAGCACAAATATTTTGGTTAAAGTACAAGGACATAGAATGTACTATGTGCCTGTGAGCATGTCCAGCGCAAATATCTTGGGGTAAAGTACAAAGAAATAGAAGGTACTTATTCCCTTATATCCTAATAACTATATAGGGCAGGGCTTATAAGGGAGTTACTAGCAAAAAGCGAGACGCCTTAGAAGAAAATTAGTCTTTAAAAGAAACTATTATTTCTAACATTTATTATTATTATTATTTAACAAGAAGGGAAAGTTTGAAGAGGAACTTTTTACTTGGGGTTTCGTCATGTTGGTCAGGCTGGTCTCAAATTCTTGACTTTCTGATCTACCCGCCTCTCAGACCTGTTGTTTTTCTTTTTTTTTTTTTTGAGAGGGACTCTTGCTCTGTCACTCAGGCTGGAGTGCAGTGACACAATCTCAGCTCAACTGCAACTTCTACCTCCTGGTTCAAGCTATTCTCTTGCCTCAGCCTCCTGAGTAGCTGGGATTACAGGAGTGAGCCACTGCACCTGACCAAATTTTTGTATTTTTAATAGAGACAGGGTTTTACCATGTTGGCCAGGCTGGTCTCAAACACAGGCATGACCACCACGCCTGGCCCAGAGGTCACTTTCACTGCCTTCTTGGATATGGTGGGTTTTGGCCAGCTTCTTTACTGCATCCTTTGTAATCGGCAGGGCCTTTGTGACCTGTATCTTTGCTGACCTATCTCATCCTGTGACTATGAATGTGTAACCTCCTGGGAATGCAGCCTAGGTCTCAGCTTCATTTTACCTAGCCCCTATTCAAGACAGGGTCTCTCTGGTTCAAATGCTTCTGACAGGCAAGGCGCAGTGGCTCACACCTGTAATCCTAGCACTTTGGGAGGCCAAGGTGGGTGGATCACCGGAGGTCAGGAGTTCGAGACCAGCCTGGCCAACATGGTGAAACTCTATCCCTACTAAAAATACAAAAATTAGCCAGGTATGGTGGCAGATGCCTGTAATCCCAACTACTCAGGAGGCTGAGGCAGGAGAATCACTTGAACCCAGGAAGCAAAGGTTGCAGTGAGTGCCAAGATAATGCCATTGTACTCTAGCCTGGGTGACAGAGCAAGACTCTATCTCCAAAAAAAAAAAAAAGCCTCTGACAAAGAATGTGTGGAATGCAGGTGGACAGATGAAACAGGGTAGGAAAAGCTAAGCTTATCTGCTTTAGTTTGTTACTTGATGACTGGTTATGCTATTACCTTGTTTCATTTTGAAACTAGATCTTGCATCAGCCCTATGTTCTAAGAGCATTTTTTCTTTCTGGTGAGTTTTAGTCCTTGTAAGTCAGGCTGCATATTTTAGATACTACTGATTTAATACTGGAATATTAACCATGTATACTGTAATATAATTTGTAGCATACCTTACTCTGCCACTATTTAAAATTGTGATTGTTTCTAAAGAAATGTCTGTTTTTCAACCCTTGTAATTAGCTGGCACCAACTAATCATTTAAAAATTTGTAACCTTAAAAAAAAAATTGGTAACCTCTTTGCTTAAATAAAAATAGTCCTTGGCTGGGCACGGTGGCTCATGCCTGTAATCTCAGCACTTTGGAAGGCCGGAACAGGTGGATCACAAGGTCAAGAGATCAAGACCATCCTGGCCAACATGGTGAAACTTTGTCTCTACCAAAAATATAAAAATTAGCTGGGCGTGGTGGTGCACGCCTGTAGTCCCAGCTACTTAGGAGGCTAAGGCTGGAGAATGTTTTGAACCCCGGAGGTGGAGGTTGCAGCGAGCCAAGATTATGCCACTGTGCTCCATCCTGGTGACAGAGCAAGACTCCATCTAAAAAAAAAAAAGTCCTCATGATTCCTTTATTAATTTCTGCTGCCATGTCTGGCAGACTCTGGCCGAGCGAGGGATGAAAGGAGTACTCAGACATAGTTTGCATTATAAGAGCAGTTAAGGGGCTGCCCAGCACTAGTGGCTGAAGAAGAGAGCAGCCTTGAACAGCTGGAGCTACTTGCTTTTACTCAGTACAGACATAATGCTGAAAGCTTGGAGCCAACACAATCTATGGGTAATTAACATTATTGTTCCCCCTTTTAGGAAGCAGTCACGGAAGATCAACGGTCAGTTTCGGACAACATAAGTAAAAAAGCCTATTAAAAATAAATTCCCCTACACTTCCTTGTACCTACTCCTTGTCCTCTGCCTCAGGGTAAGAGAACAGCTGTCTTCAGCTTATTCTCCCCCAAAGCTATGCAGAGCCTTCTGACTTTTCAAAAGGCCTGCTCCTTTCCCTTATAGCTTCTCCCACCACTCTGACCAATCTCCTGCTTCTACATATAATATTTCTAAATTAGTTTGGGTTCAGCAATAACTTATCTCTCAAGGCAAACATGCTTTTCTGTGTGCTCTTGCTTTGCACAGTTATTTCTTTCTGCCTCTATGAAATAAACAGACCTCCACAACAATGCAATTTAGGTCCCTAGAACAGGGGTCCCCAGCCCTCAGGCCCCAGGGCCAGTAACAGTCAGTCCATGGCCTGTTAGGAGCCAGGCCACACAGCAGGAGGTGAGCAGTGGGACTGCCTGAGCTCCATCTCCTGTCAGATCAGTGGCAGCATGAGATTCTCATAGGAATGTGCATGAACCCTATTGTGAACTGCGCATACAAGGGATCTAGGTTGTGCACTCCTTATGAGACTAATGCCTGATGATCTGAGGTGGAACAATTTCATTCTGAAACAACCCCCCCGCCCCGCCCACAACCAATATGGTAAAACCCTGTCTCTACTAAAAATGCAAAAATTAGCTGGGCATGGTGGCAGGCACGTGTAATCCCAGCTACTCAGGAGGCTGAGGTAGGAGAATTGCTTGTACCCAGGAGATGGAGGTTGCTGTGAGCCAGAGCAAGACTCTGTCTCAATTTTTTTTAAAAATTGGATGATCTAAAGACCTCTTGTATGGTAGGAGTTGACCAGTCATGACTGAATATAACTGATAGGTTCCTGACCTTTGTAAGACATCTTTCCTCTGGTTGAATGCTAGGAAGATGGACATCCTCAGGATTGGATAAACCATGTCGTAAACATAGACTTGATGCATAAGTAAAGGTAGGGTAACTAATCAAAAGGAAAAAATGTTACTCATCTTCTACCACACATATATTGAATCTCTTCTGTTTAATTCAGTTAACTGGAGTTTCATTTTCAACAGTAAGGGAGTTTGGTCATATAGTCTGAGAGACTACCTTTGTTACCTTCTGGCCATACAGGACCTCACTGGCCTCACCCCTTCGATGCTAGCACACTGTCACATACCTGGAACTATATGGGCTTTTAAAAAGTTTGTATTTCTGGCTGGGCGCAGTTGGCTCACACCTGTAATCCCAGCACTTTGGGAGGCTGAGGCAGGTGGATCACTTGAGGTCAGGAGTTTGAGCCCAGCCTGGCCAACATGGTGAGACCCTGTCTCTACTTAAAAAATACAAAAATTAGCTGAGCATGGTGGCACGTGCCTGTAATCCCAGCAACTAGAGGGGCTGAGGCAGGAGGATCGCCTGAACCTGGGAGGCAGAGGATGCATTGAGCCAAGATCATGTCACTGTACTCCAGCCTGGGCAACAAAGACTCTGTCTCAAAAAAAAAAAAAAGTTTGTATTTCTAATTCCATAAATACAAGGTATTTTGAGCTTTATATGTATTCACAAAAAGCAAATTACATGTCTTTTTTTTTTTTTTTTTTTTTTTTAAGAGACAGGGTCTTGTTTTTGTTGCCTAGGTTGGAGTGCATTGGTGGGATCATAGCTTACTGAATTCCTAGGCTCAAGTGATCCTACTGCCTTAGCCTCTGGAATAGCTGAAACTACAGGTGTATGTCACCATGCCTGGCCTGTTTAAATTTTAAATTTTTGTTTATTATTATTATTATCTTAAATAGAGACAGGGTCTCACTATGTTGCCCAGGCTGGATTGCAGTGGCTATTCACAGGTGCTATCCCACTACTGATCAGCATGGGAGTTTTGACCTGCTCTGTTTTTGACCTGGGCTGGTTCACTCCTCCTTAGGCAACCTGGTGGTCCCCCACTCCTGGGAGATCATCATATTGATGCCGAACTTAGGTGCGGACACCCGCTTAGCATAGTGCACTACAGCCCAGAACTCCTGGACTCAAGTAACCCTCCAGCCTCAGCCTCTCAAGTAGTTGGAACTACAGGCATGTGCCACCACACCCGGCTAATTTTTAATTTTTTTGAAATAGTTTAAAAGATAATTTTTTTTTCTCTGTTGCCCAAGCTAGAGTATAGTGGGGTAATTTTAGCTTACTGCAGCCTTGACCTCCCAGGCTCAAGTGATCCTCCCACCTCAGCCTCCCAAGTAGATGGGACTATAGGTTTGTGCCACCACACCCTGCTAATTTTTAAAAAAAATTTTATAGAGGCAGGGTTGTCCAGGCTGGTCTCAAACTCATGGCCTCAAGCAATCCTCTTGCCTTGGACTCCCAAATGCTGGGGTTACAGGTGTGAGCCACCATGCCTGGTCTACTCATTGTTTTTCAAAGGGTGGGCAGAGATCATGGGAGCAGTCTGAACATTGCTATGATTAAGATAATAATAGCTAATAGCCAGTTCTTTTAGAATCTATATACTGATTGTGGTGTGATGATTACAAGAATTCTAAATATTACTTAATATTCATAGAATGACTTTGGGAAGCTGAGGCAGATGGATCACTTGAGGCAGGAGTTTGAGACCAGTCTGGCCAACATAGCAAAATCCCATCTCTACTAAAAGTACAAAAAATTAGGCCAGGTATGGTGGCTTACACCTGTAATCCCAGCACTTTGGGAGGCCAAGGCAAGTGGATCACGAGGTCAGGAGTTCAAGACCAGTTTGGCCAAGATGGTGAAACCCCATCTCTACTAAAAATACAAAAATTAGCCAGGTGTGGTCGCAGGCACCTGTAATCCCAGGTACTTAGGAGGCTGAGGCAGAGAATTGCTTGAACTCGGGAGGTGGAGGTTGCAGTGAGCCGAGATCACGCCACTACACTCCAGTCTGGGTGACAGAGTGAGACTCTGTATCAAAAAAAAAAAAAATTAGCTGGACATGGTGGCACATGCCTATAATCCCTGTAATCCCAGCTACTTGGGAGGCTGAGACACAAGAATCATTTGAACCCAGAAGCAGGGGTTACAGTGAGCTGAGATTACATCATCACTGTACTCTAGTCTGGGTGACAGAGCATAACTCTGTCTCAAAAAAAAAAATTAATGGAACGTACATACACATACAAACACACACAATTTTGTATGTTACTTAAAAAATGTGATAGGGCTGGGTGAGGTGGCTCAGGCCTGTAATCCCAGCACTTTGGGAAGCTAAAGCAGGCATATTCCTTGAGCTTAGGAATTCAAGACCAGCCTGGGGAATGGGGTGAGACCCTATCTCTATTATATACATTTTCTTTTGAGACGGAGTCTTGCTCTGTTGCCACACTGAAGTGCAATGGCATGATCTTGGCTCACTGCAACTTTCACCTCCCGGGTTGAAGCGATTTTCCTGCCTCAGCCTTCTGAGTAGCTGGGACTACAGGTACGTGACACCACACCCAGCTAATTTTTGTGTTTTTAGTGGAGAGGTGGTTTCACCATGTTGGCCAGGATGGTTTCGATCTCTTGACCTTATGATCTGCCCGCCTTGGCCTCCCAAAGTGCTGAGAGATTACAGGCATGAGCCACTGTGCCTGGCCTGTATAATTTTTTTTTTTAAAGCTTAAAATATTTTTGAAAGGATATTAGGAGGCTCATTTTTTGTTTTTTTGAGACAGAGTTTTGCTCTTGTTGCCCAGGCTGGAAAGCAGTGGTGTGATCTCGTCTCATTGCAACCTCTGCCTCATTGGTTCAAGCTATTCTCCTGCCTCAGCCTCCTGAGTAGCTGGAAATGACAGGATCCCACCACCATGCCCAGCTAATTTTTTTGTAATTTTAGTAGAGACGGGTTTTATTATGTTGGCCATGCTGGTCTCAAACTCCTGATCTCAGATGATCCACCTGTCTTGGCCTCTCAAGATGCAGGGATTACAGGCATGAGCCACCATGCCTGGTGTTTTTTTGTTTGTTTTTAGACAGAGTCTTGCTCTATTGCCCAGACTGGAGTACAGCGGTATGTTTTTAGCTCACTGCAACCTCTGCCTCCTGAGTTCAAGCAAATTTCCTACCTTAGCCTCCTGAGTAGCTGGGATTACAGGTGTGCATCACCACATTGACTAAGTTTTGTATTTTTTAGAGACAGGGCTTCACCATTGTTGGCCAGGCTGGTCTCAAACTCCTGACCACAAGTGATTTGCCCGCCTTGGCCTCCCAAAGTGCTGGGATTACAGGTATGAGCCACCATGCCCGGCCAGAAGGTTTAAATTTTAATGAAGTCCAGCTTATTCTTTTTTTTTTTTTTCATGAGTATCTTTGAATTTATATCTAAAAAGTCATTGCCAATCCCAAGGTCATCTATATTTTCTCCTATGTTACCTTCTAGGAGTTTTTTCATTTTGCATGTTACAATTAGGTTTATAATCCATTTTGAGTTCATTTTTGTCAAGGGTGTAAGGTCTATATTTAGATTCATTATTTATGCATGTGGCTATCCAGTTGTTTAGCATTATTTATTGAAAAGACTATCTCAGTTGCATTATCTTTGCTCCTTAGTCAAATATCAGTTGATTATTTTTATGGGTCTATTTCTGGACTCTCTATCCTGTTCCATTGATTTCTTGTCTTTTTTTTTTTTCTTGGCCAATACCCCATTGTGTTGATTACTGTAGATTTAAAGTAAGTCATCATCTTCTTCTTCTTCTTCTTTTTTTTTTCTTTTTTTGAGGCAAGGTCTGACTCTGTCACCAAGGCTGGAGTACGTGGCATGATCACAGCTCACTGTAGCCTCAACATCCCCAGGCTCAGGTGATCCTTCCACCTCAGCTTCCCAAGTAGCTGAGACTACAGGTGTATGCCACCACACTCAGCTAATTTTTGTATATTTTGTAGAGACAGAATTTTGCTATGTTCCCCAGGCTGGTCTCTAACTCATGGTCTCAAGCAGTCTGCCCGCCCCAGCCTTCCAAAGTGCTGTAATTACATACCTGAGCCACTGTGCCTGGCCTTATGTCTTAAAGCCAGGTAGCATTAGTCTTCTGGCTTCTTCATATTGTGTTAGCTATTCTGGATTTTTTGCCTCTCCATATAAATAGAGTCCGTTTATCAATATTTACAAAATAACTTGGTGGAATTTTTATTAGGATTGCATTGACTCTATACGTGAGGTTGGGAAGAACTGACATCTTGACAGTATTGAGTCTTCCTATCCATGAATATGAATATCTCTCCATTGATTGATTGATTGAGATGAAATCTCGCTCTGTCACCCAGGCTGGAGTGCAGTGGCCCGATCTCGGCTCACTGCAAACTCTGCCTCCCGGGTTCAAGCAATTCTTTTGCCTTAGCCTCTGGAATAGCTGGGACTAGAGATGCACGCCACCATGCCTGTCTAATTTCTGTATTTTTAGTAGAGATGGAATTTCACCATATTGTTCAGGGTGGTCTTGAACTCCTGACCTCATGATCCGCCCGCCTCAGCCTCCCAAAGTGCTGGGATTATAGGTGGGAGCCACCATGCCCAGTCATATCTCTCCATTTATTTAGTTCTAATTTGATTTCTGTCATCAGAGTTTTGTAGTTTCCTCATATAGATGTTGTATATATTTTGTCAGAGTTACATGTAAGTATTTCTTTTTGGGGGTCCAAATATAAATGGTTTTGTGTTTCTATTTATTTATTTTTTGGGGACAGTGTCTTGCTCCGTTGCCAGACTAGAGTGCAGTGACGCAATCTCAGCTCACTGGGACCTCCACCTACCTCCTGGGTTCAGGCGATTTTCCTGCTTCGGCCTCCCGAGTAGCTGGGATTATAGGCTCGTGTCACTATGCCCAGCTAATTTTTTGTATTTTTAGTAGAAACGGGGTTTCACCATGTTGACCAGGCTGGATCCTCCTGCCTCAGCCTCCCAAAGTGCTAGAATTACAGGTGTGAGCCACCAGGCCCAGCCGGTTTTGTGGGTTGTTTGTTTGTTTTTTTTTTTAGATAGTTTTGCTCTTTTTGCCCAAGCTGGAGTGCCATGGCCCATCTCAGCTCACTGCAACTTCCACCTCCTGGGTTCAAGCGATTCTCCTGCCTCAGCCTCCTTAGTAGCTGGGATTACAGGCACACACCACCATACTCAGCTAATTTTTTGTATTTTTAGTAGAAACAGGGTTTCACCATGTTAGCCAGGCTGATTTTGAACTCTGACCTCAGGTGATCGACCTGGCTTGGCCTCCCAAAGTCTGGGATTACAGGCATGAGCCACCACACCCGGCCAGGTTTTGTGTTTTTAATTTCAAATTCTATTTGTTCATTGCTGGTATATAGGAAAGTGATTGACTTTGTATGTTAGCCTTATATCCTGTGACTTGCTATAATTGCTTCGTTCCAGGATTTTTTTTTTTTTTGTCAATTATTTCAGATTTTTTTTTTTTTTTTTTTTTTTTTTTTGAGATGGTGTCTCATTCTGTAGCCCAGGCTGGAGTGCAGTGGCACAATCTCGGCTCACTGCAACCTCCACCTCCCAGGTTCAAGTGATTCTCCTGCCTCGGCCTCCTGAGTAGCTAGGATTACAGGTGTGCACCACCACAATCATTTTGGTATTTTTAGTAGAGACAGGATTTCGCCATGTTAGCCAGGCTAGTCTCGAACTCCTGACCTCAAGTGATCACCTGATGTCAGGAATTTGAGACCAGCCTGGCCAATATGATGAAACCCCATCTCTACTAAAAATCAGTTGGGTATGGTGTCAGGAGGCTGTAATCAGGATCTACTCAGGAGACTGAGGCAGGAGAATCACTTGATCCCGGGAGGTATAGGTTGCAGTGAGCTGAGATCATGCCACCGTACTCCTGCCTGAGCAAGAGAGTGAGATTCCATCTCAAAAAAGAAATTTATATTCAGAACATCTGTTTCATTTTATCTATGTTTGTGTTGGGACAGTATTTTATATTTGATGGTCTTTATTTCACCATATGTGTGGTAATCATATTTTCTGATGCCATAATTATAATATATAATCTGATAAATATGAATGTTCTTGTTAAATTGGAGAGACAAAATTTAGAAATCAGCTTTTTAGCTGGGCGCAGGGACTCATGCCTGTGCACTTTAGGAGGCCAAGGTAGGCAGATCATGAGGTCAGGAGTTTGAGACCAACATGGTGAAATGCTGTCTCTATTAAAAATACAAAAAAAAATGACCAGGCATGGTGGCTCACCCCTGTAATCCCAGCACTTTGGGAGGCCGAGGCAGGCGGATCATGAGGTCAAGAGATGGAGACCATCCTGGCCAACATGGTGAAACCTCATCTCCACTAAAAATACAAAAATTAGCTGGGTGTGGTGGCATACGCCTGTAGTCCCAGCTACTCGGGAGGCTGAGGCAGGAGAATTGCTTGAACCCTGGAGGCGGAGTTTGCAGTGAGCTGAGATCGCGCCACTGCACTTCAGCCTGGCGCCTGGCGACAAAGCGAGACTCTGTCTCAAATAAACAAATAAATAAAATATTTTTTAAAATACAAAAAAAATTAGCTGGGCATAGTAGCACACACCTGTAATCCTAGCTACTCAAAAGGCTGAGGCAGGAGAATCGATTGAACCTGAGAGGCAGAGCTTGCAGTAACCTAAGATTATGCCACTGTACTCCAGCCTGGTTGACAGAGTGAGACTCCGTCTCTAAAAAAAAAAAAAAAAAAAAAGCCTTTTAAAATAAAATTTAAGATATATGATCATCATAATGAACTATAGTATACAGCATGTTGGGTTGTCAATGAGCAGAGCAACTCTTTATAAGAGGTGTGAGAAGGTACTTTTGCCCAAAGCACTCCATATTTCCTTCTCTAGCTTCTTTACTGCCCAAATTCACAGCCGACTTTGCATTCCAATATCTTTTTTTTTTTTTTTTTTTTTTTTGAGACAAGGTCCTGTTCTGTTGGCCAGGCTGGAGTGCAGTGGCTTGATCTCAGCTCACTGCAACCGTCTTTTGGGTTTAAGTGATTCTTGTGCTTCAGCCTCCCGAGTAGCTGTAATTACAGGCATGTGCCAACATGCCCAGCTAATTTCTGTATTTTTAGTAGAGATGGGGTTTCGTCACATTGGCCAGGCTGGTTTCGAACTCCTGACTTCAAGTGATCCACCTGCCTCGGCATCCCAAAATGCTGGGATTACAGGTGTGAATTTTAATGTCTTCTAGTCTAGGGAGAACTAGTTTTCTTAGGAGAGGTAATAGATTAATCATCCATTGTACCAAGCAATGAAAGATGGAGTTTATTGGTTCTTTCTTTTTTTTT
Source organism: Cheracebus regulus (assembly GCA_963574635.1). Taxonomy (NCBI): domain Eukaryota; kingdom Metazoa; phylum Chordata; class Mammalia; order Primates; family Pitheciidae; genus Cheracebus; species Cheracebus regulus. The sequence goes on along the minus strand of CAUYQU010085963.1, from coordinate 24,382 downwards.
TTTTTTTTTTTTATATAAAGATGGGGTTTCACCATGTTGGTCAGGCTGGTCTTGAACTCCCGACCTCAGGTGATCCGCCCACCTTGGCCTCCAAAGTGCTTGGATTACAAGCGTGAGCCACCACGCCCAGCCGGTTCTTTCCTAATAGCAGATGATGATTGGATGGCGAGAGAAAGGGGCCAAAAAGCAGAAAATGGAAAGCAAATTTGCCGTTTTAGAAGTGACTTTGGGTTTTGCCTGGCATTAAGATTGATGGGGGTCAGCAGCTACTTGGGAAACTAAGGCAGGAGAATTGCTTGAACCTGGGAGGTAGAGGCTGCAGTGAGCTAAGATCATGCTACTGCACTCCAACCTGGGTGACAGAGCCAGACTCTGTCTCAAAAAAAAAAAAAAAAAAAAAAAAAGGCCAGGCACAGTAGCTCACTCCTGTAATCCTAGCACCTTGGGAGGCTGAGGTGGGCAGATCACCTGAGGTTAGGAGTTTGAGACCAGCCTGGCCATGGCAAAACCCCGCCTCTTCTAAAAATACTAAAAATACAAAAATTAGCCAGACATGGTGTCAGGTGCCTGTAATCTCAGCTACTCATGAAGGAGGCTGAGAGAAGAGAATCCTTGAACTGGAGGTGAACAGTGAACTGAGATAGCAACACTGTACTCCAGTCTGGGCAACAGAGTGAGACTCTGTCTCAAAAAAAAAAAAAAAGAAAAGAAAAGAAAAGTGATGGGGGTCCAGCATGGTGGCTCATGCCTGTAATCCTAGGACTTTGGGAGGCCAAGGCAGGAGGATCACTTGCACCAGCAGTTAGGGACCAGCCTGAGCAATATAGTGAGACCCCATCTCTATAAAATTACAAAATTAGGCCAGGCGTAGTGGCTCATGCCTGTAATCCCAGCACTTGGGGAGGCTGAGACAGGTGGATCACCTGAGGTCAAGAGTTTGAGACCAGCCTGGCCAATATGGTGAATCCTCATCTCTACTAAAAATACAAAAATAAATTAGTGGCCGGGCACGGTGGTGGTGGCTCATGACTGTAATTCCAGCACTTTGGGAGGCTCAGACGGGAGGATTGTCTAAGCTCAGAGTTCAAGACTAGGCTGGACAACACAGTGAAACCCCTTCTCTACTAAAATACAAAAAATTATCTGGTCATGGCGGTATGCACCTGTAGTCCCAGCTACTCGGGAGGCTGAGGAGGAGAATTGCTTCAATCCTGGATGCAGAGGTTGTAGTGAGCCAAGATCACACCACTGTACTCCAGTCTGGCCATGGAGTGAGCTCCATCTCAAAAAAAAAAAAAAAAAAAAAAAAAAATGAGCTGAGCGTGGTGGCGTGCACATGTAGTCCCAGCTACTCGGAGAGGTTGAGGCAGGAGAATCACTTGAAACCAGGAGGGGAAGTTTGTAGTCAGCTAAGATCACATCACTATACTCCAGCCTGGGGGACAGCAGGAGACTCCAAAAAAAAAAAAAAAAAACATTAGCCAGGCGTAGTGGCATAGGCCTGTAGTCACAGCTATTTCAGAGGTGAAACGGGAGGATTGCTTGAGGCCAGAAGTTCAAGGCTTTAGTGAGCCATGATTGCACCACTGCATTCCAACCTAGGAGACAGAGCGAGACCCTGTCTCTTAAAAAAAAAATTTTTTTTTTTGATGGGATTTGGTATGCAATTGAACAGCAGAAGGGAATTTGCCTGCAATTTAGCAACAGGCATACCTGTTTCTGGCACATAGGTAATAGAAATTTTCACTAATTGGATGGGAATACAGCTACTGGAATGTCCTCATGTACATACAATAGTCACTATTAATCTTTGGAAAACTTATACTGTTAACTTTCTTAATATTCATCTGTTCTTTCTAAGGGCATAATTATAAGAAATGAATTTTAATGCCTGGAATATCAAAGAGATGCTCAGTATTCCGTCAGGCTCTGGGTAAGTTTTCTGGTTATATTCTCTTCTCCTTAAGAGGATTTTCTGGTTTCATTGATTCATAGAAAGAGGGCTCCTGGCTGGGCACAGTGGCTCATGCCTGTAATCCCAACACTTTGGGAGGCCAAGGTGGGTGGATCGCCTGAAATCAGGAGTTCAAGACCAGCCTGGTCAACATGGTGAAACCCCGACTCTACTAAAAAAATACAAAAATTAGCTGGATGCAGTGGCGCACACCTGTAATCCCAGCTACTCAAGAAGCTGAGGCAGGAGAATCACTTGAACCTGGGAAGCGGAGTTTGTGGTAAGCCAAGATCGCACCACAGCACTCCAGCCTGGGTGACAGAGCAAGACTCCATCTCAAAAAAAAAAAAAGAGAGTTCCCTTCCTATTAGGTTATAATAATGGAGGTACCCCCATACAGCCTCTTCTCCTCTGTCTCTGCTGCATCTTCTTGTGCTTTTTTTTCTTCTGTCCATTACAAAAGTAGTACCAACCCAGCTCTGTGTGTTAACTGAGTAATGACTTGGTATCCAGCACTGGGCCTGTGAGTGTCAGGGTAGGTCCAACATCTGGACACTCAGCCCAGTTGGGGTGACTACTATTGAAGTAACAAGGAACAAAATCGTGACAATGTTCAGATATATGTTCAGTTGTATAGTGCACTTTATAGGTACTGTGGAGATTAAGAGCCGCTCTAGCTATTGAGAAGGCTTGTTGCGATTTTGTCCTCTCAACTACTCCACTAAGGTATTTACATTGGTGTCTACTGTTCTGCAATAAGCCTGCCACTGCTAACTTGGTGAATATTCCCGAGAAGTAGTATATTCTTAAGGGATTTGTAATTACTCATGCTATGCTCTTATCACTGGATCGTTTCTTTCCTCTTTAACACCTTCCTGAAGAGTTATCAATTGATCAGAAACCTAGAGCACTGTTTTTAATTTCTCAAAAAGGAAAAAAAAATGCTAACAGTTGATAGGGAGTGGTGAAAAACTATCTTTACTTTCAGATTATAGTTTTTTTGTTTTTAATTTGAGATGGAGTTTCGCTTATTGCCTAGGCTGGAGTGTAATGGCACGATCTTAGCTCCTACAACCTCCGCCTCCTGGGTTCAAGAGATTATCTCACCTCAGCCTCCCGAGTAGCTAGGATTATAAGCGCCCACCACCACCCCCAGCTAATTTTTGTATTTTTAATAGAAATGGGGTTTCACCATGTTGCCCAGTCTAGTCTCAAACGCCTGATCTCAGGTGATCCGCCCACCTCAAAGTGCTGGGATTATAGGCGTGAGCCACCACGCCTGGCAAATCTTCCAACATACCAATGAAGTCCAATTGGTATGTTGGACTTTTTTGTTTCTGTTGCTCGTTGTTCCTTTGGTATCATATCCAAGATTACCAAATCCAATGTCATGAAGCTTCTTCCTTCTGTTTCTTTCTTTCTTTTTTTTTTTGAGATAGAATCTCACTCTGTTACCCAGGCTGGAGTGCAATGGCATCATCTTGGCTCACTACAACCTCTGGCTCCCAGGTTCAAGCAATCCTGTCTACGCCCCCCTAGTAGCTGGGATTACAGCATGTGCCACCATGCCTGGCTAATTTTTGTATTTTTAGTAGAGACGGGGTTTTGCCATGTTTGCCAGGCTGCTCTCAAACTCCTGGTTTGAGATCACCTGCTCTCAGGTGATCCGTACAAATCAGCCTCCCAAAGTGCTGGGATTACAGGCGTGAGCCACCACACCCAGCCTTCATAGTTTTTTTTTTTTTTTATTTTTGAGATACACTCTTGCTCTGTCCACCCAGGCTGGAGTGCAATGGCGTGATCTTGGCTCACCACAACTTCCACCTCCCAGGTTCAAGCGATTCTCCTGCCTCAGCCTCCTGAGTAGCTGGGACTACAGGTGCAGGCCACCACACCCAGTTAATTTTTTGTATTTTTAGTAGAGACAGGTTTTACCGTGTTAGCCAGGATGGTCTCTATCTCCTGACCTCGTGATCTGCCCACCTTGGCCTCCCAAAATTCTGGGATTACAGGCGTGAGCCACCGCACCCAGCCCCATAGTTTTAAGATATAAATCCTACATAATTTTAGTAGGCTCACAAAACTGTCCCCCCAACCACCCCCGCCACCAAGCCTAGCTAATTATTCTATTTGGCTCAAGAGGAAAGTAACAGAGAACTATTTTGAGCAATGATTATGTTACTCATATTACAATGTATGTGTGTAACCCATTACCTAACTTATCTCAGGAAATGTTTCTGTTACCAAAACACCAGGGATTCAGTCTAGGTCTTGCTGCTTGCCACATAGAAAGCCAATCACTGAGATGACAAGTATTGTCAAGGAAGAAGGCTTTAATTGGTTGCTACAGCTGAGGAGATGGGAGCTTAGCCTCAAATCCATCTCCCTGACTAAAACTAAGGGTTTATATAGCAGGGAAGAAATGTAAAAATTTGTAAGAAGACAAGAACTAGGGAGGCATCTGGTGCAGCGATCTGGTGAGTTTCAGTTATTTGATACTTTTAAAAAAAATTTTATTTCCTCCTCCTTCTCCTTTTCCTCCTCCTCCTCTTCTTCTTCCTTCTCTTCCTCTTCCTCCTCGCTATTTAATACTTTTTTGAGAGGCCTGAAGGTCCTTTCCTGAGTAAGGAACTCAGATAAAACAAATATAAATTTCAAGTTTTAACAGGGGAAAGGTCAATTTCTATGTTTATCCAAAAACAACTGTCTATGGGACTAAGGCTAGTTTCATTCCTGAGTAAAAATAATCACCTTTCTCTATCCTAAGCTATTTAGTTTCTTTTTGTTTTAATAATAATATGTTTATATCAAAATAGAAACAAATAGTTCGTATTGATATAAAGGTTTCTTTCGTTCAGAATATGTATTTATATATTATCTAATTACTTTAAATTTATGATTTGATAAAGGAATGATTTGAGTGTGTGTTTTAATGCAGCAGTCCCTAATCTTTTGGTAACAGGGACCAATTTGATGGAAGACATAGATCGGGATATGGAGAAATGGTTTCAGGTTGATTCAAGTACATTATATTTATCATGCACTTTATTTCTATTATTATAACATTGTATTATATAATGAAATAATGGTTGGGCACAGTGGCTTACAGCTATAATCCCAGCACTTTGGGAGGCTGAGGTAGGTGGATTGCTTGAGGGTCAGGAGTTTGAGACCAGCCTGGCCAACATGGTGAAACCCTGTCTCTACTACAAACTACAAAACTTAGCCAGGTGTGGTGGTGGGCCCCTGTAATCCCAGCTACCCAGGAAGCTGAGGCATGAGAATTGCTTAAACCCAGGAGGCAGAGGTTGCAGTAAGTCAAGAACACACCACTGCACTCCAGCCTGGGTGACAAAGTGAGACTCCATCTCAAAAAAAAAGAAAGAAAGAAAAATAAATAATTATACAGTTCACCATGATATAGAATCAGTGGGATCCCTGAGCTTGTTTTCCTGCAATTAGATGGTCCCATTTGAGGGTGATGGGAGACAGTGACAGATCATCAGGCATTAGATTATCATAAGGAGCTCGAAACCTAGATCTCTTGCATGTGCAGTTCACAATAGAGTTTGCACTCCTATGAGAATTTAATGCTGCCACTGATCTGACAGAAGGCAGAGCTCCGATGTTAATAGAGATCAGCCTGGGCAACATGACTGCCATTTCCTGGGGTTTGGGTTCAGTCCCTGCTGAAGTCCAAGGGGAGTGGGTGGATGAGCAGAAAGAACATTCAGGGGTCTGTAGGCAGATGAATATGTTTTCATTCAGCAGCTTTCTCATTAGCAGCTTACTCTCACACTGGCTTTCTTATTAGCAGCTTACTCTCACACTATCTGCCCTGTCTTGGCTGCTTGAGCCGGCTGCCCCCATGCACAGCTGCGCGGCTGGCTCTCCCTTGCCTTCAGGGCCAACAGCTTAACTCTTTCTCTCTCTGGGCACGAGCAAGCCGAGGTGTATCCTGGCTCCTTCCTGTCCGTCTGCAAAGATGGACAGCTCTGCCTCTCTTTTTCTTTGGGTGCCAGCATGCTTGCCATGTCTAGCCATGTTGAGCTGAGCCAAGCCAAGCCCCTAAAAGACCCCTCTACAGTGTCAGCAGGAGAGTTATACCTTTTATAGATAATAGTGGCATAGAGCCAAGTATGAACCTACACAAACAGGTTATATAACAAGTGGAGGTGTGCACTTGCACGCCAAACTCGCTGAGTCATGCAGGCTTGGATATCCACCTCGGCCTATTCCTTGACCAAAGCACATCCATATACCTTACAATGATAAAGCCCTGTCTCTACAAAAAATACAAAAATTAGCTGGGTGTGGTGGTGCATGCCTACTACTAGGGAGGCTGAAGTGGGAGGATCACCTGAGCAGAAGTGGCAGTGAGATGGGATCATGCCACAGCATTTCAGCCTGGGCAGCAAAGTGCAACCCTGTCTCAAAACAAAAGAAAAGAGGCCGGGCATGGTGGCTTATGCCTGTAATCCCAGCACTTTGGAAGGCCAAGGTGGGTGGATCATTTGAGGCCAGGAGTTTGAGACCAGCCTGGCCAACATGGTGAAACCCCATCTCTACTAAAAATACAAAAATTAGCCGGGCGTGCTGGCGCATGCCTATAATCCCAGCTATTGAGAGGCTGAGGTAAGAGAATTGCTTGAACCCAGGAAACAGAGGTTCAAGCAATCAGTGAGATTGCATCATTGCACTCCAGCCTGGGCAACAAGAGCAAAATTCTGTCTCAAAAAAAATAAGTAGCCAGGCGTGGTAGCTCATGCTTGTAATCCCAGCACTTTGGGAGGCTGAGGTAGGTGAATCACCTGACATCAGGGGTTGGAGACCAACCTGGCCAACATGGTGAAACCCCATCTCTACTAAAAATACAAAAAAAAAAAAAAAATTAGCCAGGGATGGTGGCAGGTGCCCAGCTACTTGGGAGGCTGAGGCAGGAGAATCGCTTGAACCTGGGAGGCAGAGGTCTCAGTGAGCTAAGTGCACACCATTGCTCTCCAGCCTGGTCAACAAGAGCGAGACTCTGTCTAAAAAAAAAAAAAAGAAGAAAGAAAAGGAAAGCATTTTTTTTTTTTTTTTGAGATGGAGTCTCACACCGTCGCCTAGTGGCTCGATCTTGGCTCGCTGCAATCTCTGCCTCTTGGGTTCAAGAAATTCTCTTGCCTCAGCCTCCTGAGTAGGTGGGACTACAGGCATGCACCACCACGCCCAGCTAATTTTTTTTTTTTTGTATTTTTTTTTAGTAGAGACTGGGTTTCACTATGTTGGCCAGGATGGTCTTGAACTCCTGACCTCATAATCTGCCGCCTTGGCCTCCCAAAGTGCTGGGATGACGGGCATGAGCCACCTCGCCCAGCCTTTTTTTTTTGAGACAGAGTCTTGCTCTGTCGCCAGGTTGGATTGCAGTGGTGCAATCTCAGCTCAATATAGCACCTGGCCCTCAAAAACATTTTAAAATGGATCCTCCTCGCCGGGTGCTCAATAAATGTTGCTGTTAAATTAATGAACAGGCTAGGCACAATGACTCAAGCCTATAATCCCAGCACTTTGGGAGGCTCAGGCGGGCATATCATGAGGTCAGGAGATCGAAACCATCCTGGCCAACCTGCTGAAATCCCATCTACTAAAATACAAAAAATTAACTGGGTGTTGTGGTACGCACCTGTAGTCCCAGCTACTCAGGAGGCTGAGGCAGGGAACTTGGTTGAACCTGGGAGGCAGAAGTTGCAGTGAGCTGAGATCATGCCACTGCACTCCAGCCTGGCAACAGAGCAAGACTCTGTCTCAAAGAATAAAAAAGATCTTCTTATGCACAGATCTAAGTTGATCATATTCATTAGTATGGATGAGGCCTATATTAGTCTGCCTAGATTGCTATAATGAAGTACCAGAGACTGGGTGGAGGCTGGAAGTCATGGATCAGTGTGCTAACATAATTGGTTTCTGGTGAGATATTTTCCTGGCTTACAGAAATCCCTTTTCTTCCTGTATCTTCACATGAGGGTGGGTGGATGGCTCAGGAGCGGCATGAAAGAGCTACCTCTCTGGTGTCCTCCTTTTGTTTTTTTTTGGAGATGGAGTCTCACTCTGTCACCCAGGCTGGAGCGCAGTGGCGTGTTCTCAGCTCACTGCAACCTCCACCTCCTGGGTTCAAGAATTTCTCCTCCCTCAGTTTCCCAAGTAGCTGGGACTACAGGCATGCGCTGCCATGCCTGACTAATTGTGTGTGTGTGTGTGTGTGTGTGTGTGTGTGTGTGTGTGTGTGTGTGTGTGTGTGTGTGTTTGTTTTAGTAGAGACGGGATTTCACTGTGTTGCCCAGGCTGGTCTGGAACTCCTGAACTCAGGCAATCTGCCCACCTTGGCCTCCCAAAGTGCTAAGATTACAGGTGTGAGCCACCGAGCCTGGCTTCTGGTGTCCCTTTTTATAAGAACACCAATCCTATCATAAGAGCCCTACCTTCGTGACTTCATCTAACCCTGATTACCTCCTAAAGGGCCCATCTCCAAATACCATCATATCAGGGTTGATATGATGATACCGTCATATCAACTTATTAATTTTCGAGGGATACAAACATTCAGTCCAAAATAAAGCCAATCTGTGATTGTTTTGTTATGGCTTTTTCTCTCCCTTCAGTCCTGCTCTGTTCCCTCCCTGTAGGCACACACTCTAGAATTAATGTGTACTCTCCAATTACTTTCTATACACTTAGTTACATGATTGTTTGATGTATATAATTTGGGTTTAAAAATTTACGTAAATGATCTGTAATAGAGTTCATTCAATGTTTACCTTTTAATTTACTCAAAACTATGAGAAGTCTCAAAATCTCATGTGATTATATTTAAATCTAACTTAATGCTTCTGGCTGCTGAATCAGTAATGCATGTACCTTATTTTATTTATCTGTTTTAATGATGAACAGATTGATGTTTTAAAAAGATGACATTCTTAGCTGGGTGTGATGGCTCATGACTGTAATCCCAGCACTTTGGGAGGCCAAGGTAAGCAGATCACCTGAGGTCAGGAGTTTGAGACCAGCCTGGCCCACTGAGTAAAACCCCGTCTCTAGTAAAAATACAAAAATTAGCCAGGTATGGTAGCATATACCTTCAGTCCCAGCTAATCGGGAGGCTGAGGCAGGATAATTGATTGAACATGGGAGGTGGAGGTTGCACCACTGCACACCAGCCTGGGCAACAGAGCAAGACTCTGTCTCAAAAAAAAAAAAAAAAAAAGATAACATTTTTGGCCCAGCACAGGTGGCTCACTCTTGTAATCCTAGCACTTTGGGAGGCAGAGGTGGGCAGATCACCGAGGTCAGGAGTTCAAGACCAGCCTGGCCAACATGGTAAAACCCTATCTCTACTAAAAATACAAAACTTAGCTGGTGTGGTAGCATGTGCCTTTAGTGCCAGTTACTCAGAAGGCTGAGGCAGGAGAATCACTTGAACCCAGGAGGTGGAGGTTGCAGTGAACTGAGATCACGCCACTGCACTCCAGCCTGGGCAACAGAGTAGGACTCTGTCTCAAAACAATAAAATAAAATGATAGCATTCTCTTAATCTCTATAATTTTATGAACTGTAATTTCCAAAATGATGTTACAGCCTACAATGCTGTTACACAAGGAATAATGGTGTCAGTCTTTTCTGTTTGAGTTTCCATCTGGTTGTTCTTGTATTGTAATAAAAATGTGTGGTATTCAGAATTTCCTTGTGTTTCTTTGTAGGTAGTACTAGCAATGTACGGGGGACTTGAAAGTCAGAACAAGCTAACACTCTGCCCAGAATATTCTGAAACGGACAGCTGTGAACTGTGATTTCATTTGTTCAGGATATTTATCCATTTGATATACTTTTTTTGCTTAATTTCAGGAACATGAAGCCATCCAACTGGAAAAATAATCAAGCTGATTATTCCAGTCTCAGTGATTCCCAGTTCCTCTTTGGATCTCAGTTCTGTCCAGAAAATTCTGAAACCCTATCAGCACCCTTGGACTTTGGTGCGTACTTGAGACATTCAAAACAGTCACAACAGAATTCTCTGGAGGTGAGTTTCGTTTCCAGAATTGCTCTGCACACATTTCACAGTCATTATGGAGATAAACTATAAAGGATACTTATTCTGGCTGGGCATGGTGGCTCATGCCTGTAATCCTAGCACTTTGGGAGGCCGAGGCAGGCAGATCACGAGGTCAGGAGATCGAGACCATCCTGGCCAACATGGTGAAACCCCATCTCTACTAAAATACAAAAAATTAGCTGGGCATGGTGGCTGAGGAGGCTGAGGCAGGGGAATCACTTGAATTTGGGAGGTGGAGGTTGCAGTGAGCCAAGATCACACCACTGCACACCAGCCTGGGGACAGAGCAAGACTCCGCCGTCTCAAAAAAAAAAAAGAATACTTATTCTGGCCTGATATGGTGGCTGATACCTGTAATCCCAGCACTTTGGGAGGCTGCTGTGGGTGAATTCCTTGAGCCCAGGAGTTTGAGACCAGCCTGGGCAACATGGTAAAACCCCATCTCTACAAAAAGTACAAAAATTAACTGTGTAGCTGAGGCAGGAGGATTGCTTGAGCCCAGGAAGTCAAGGCTGCAGTGAGCCGTGATTCTGCCAGTTTACTCCAGTCTTGCTGACAGAGTAAGACACCACCTCAAGAAAACCAAACCAAAAAACAAACCAAAAAAACAACCAACATTTATTCTCTAGCCTTAAAAAATTACTTATTCTGTTGGAATATATCTTAGAATTGTACATCAGTAAGGATTACTCTTCTAAAGGGATTTGTGCTTGATTAGTGACTCATTTGATAGTCTGAAATGAAAACATTTGTATTTGCAGTTTCTTCTTCTTCTTCTTTTTTTTTTTTTTTGAGATGGGGTTTCATCATGTTGGCCAGGCTGGTCTCAAACTCCTGACCTCAGGTGATCCACCCACCTTGGCCTCCCAAAGTGCTAGGATTACAGGCGTGAGCCACCACACCCAGCCTGCAGTTTCTTCTATTACAAAGCAACATAAAATAATGTCAATTGTTTGACCACTCCTATGGAGAGGCAAACACACACACACACACACACACACACACACACACACACACACACACACACACACACACACATTTCTAAGGCTAGTTTTTATTTTTTTTTTTAAAAGAGACAGAGTCTCACTATGTTGCCCAGGCTGAAGTGCAGTGGCTATTCACAGGCGTGATCCCACTACTGATCAGCATAGGAGTTTTGACCTGCTCCGTTTCCGACCTGGGCCAGTTCACCCCTCCTTAGGCAACCTGGTGGGTCTCCTGCTCCCAGGAGGTCACCATATTGATGCCGAACTTAGTGCAGACACCTGATTGGCATAGCGCACTACAGCCCAGAACTCCTGGACTCAAGAGATCCTCTAGCCTCAGCCTCCCGAATAGCTGGGACTACAGGCATGCGCCACTGTGCCCGGCTAGTTTTTAAATATATATATTTTATATCTATCTATCTATATATTTGCCTCTCCCTAGGGGTGGTCAAGGGATTATTATATATATATGTGTGTGTGTATATATATATATATTTTTTTTTTTTTTGAGATGGGGTCTCACTCTGTTGCCCAGGCTGGACTACAGTGGTGCTATCATAGCTCACTGCAGCCTTGACATCTCAGCTCAGGTGATTGTCCCACCTCAAGGGAGAGGCAAATATTGTATGATATTTCTTAAGGCTAGTCATACTATTGTGTGTAAGAATTTCTTTCTTTTTTTTTCTGAGCTTACAGAACAAAATTCCATAGACAGAGAATTTCCTAAGTAAAACTAGTTTTCATAAAAAAGAAATAAAAGAAACATAAATTTTATTTTAGATGGACTTTTTTTTTTTAGGATGGAGTCTTGCTCTGTTGCCCAGGCTAGAGTGCAGTGGAGCAATCTCAGCTCACTTCAACCTCTGCCTTCTGGGTTCAAGTGATTCTCTGCCTCAACCACCGAGTAGCTGGGATTATAGTCACTCACCACCACACCTGGCTAATTTTTCTATTTTTAGTAGAGACTGGGTTTCACCATCTTGGCCAGGCTGGTCTCAAACTTCTGACCTCGTGATCCACTCACCTCAGCCTCCCAAAGTGCTAGGATTACAGGCGTGAGCCACCGCCCCCATCTGAACTTTTTTTAAATAAGAAACTTCATGTATTTTGTATACTTTAGCTAACTACACTACATTATGTCCTTGAAGAAGAAGGAGATGAGGATTCTGAGGCCTAGGTTAATGAGTAAAGGCCAAAATGAGGAACAGAGTCTCTTGAATGCTTGATTTTTTGAGATTAACTTTTCTTTTCCTTCTTTTTTTTTTTTTTCCAAGACGGAATCTTGGTCTGTCGCCTGGACTGGGGTCCAGTGGTGTGATCTTGGCTCACTGCAACCTCCGCCTCTCGGGTTCAAGCAATTCTCCTGCCTCAGCCTCCCCAGTAGCTGGGATTACAGGCGTGCACCACCACAACTGGCTAATTTTTGTATTTTTAGTAGAGACAGGGTTTCACTACGTTGGCCAGGCTGGTCTTGAACTCCTGACCTCAGGTGATCCAGCCTCCTTGGCTGCCCAAAGTGTTGGGATTATAGGCATGAGCTACTGCGCCCAGCCTGAATTTTTGAGATCAACCTGTCTTTTCGTGTCAGTCAAAAACATTTTGATTTTTGGGGGCACCTATAACTAGATGCAGTTTTTTGGGTTTTTTTGGGTTTTTTTGAGACAGAGTCTCACTCTGTCACTCAGGCTGGAGTGCAGTGGTGCAATCTCAGCTCACTACAACCTCTGCCTCGTGGTCAAGAGATTCTTGTGCCTCAGCTTCCTCAGTAGCTAGCTAGGATTACAGGCACCTGCCCCCATGCCCAGCTCATCTTTATATTTTTAGTAGAGACGGGGTTTCACTGTGTTGGTCAAGCTGCACTCGAACTCCTGACCTCAAGTGATCCACTGGCCCTGGCCTCTCAAAGTGCTGGGATTACAGGTGTGAATCACGGTGCCTGGCCACACCCAGCTAATTTTTATATTTTTCATAGGGATGGAGTTTTGCCATGTTGCCCAGGCTGGTCTAGAACTCCTGGGCTTACATTTGGTTTTTTTTGGTGGGGGGGCGGGGGTTGAGATGGAGTTTTGTTCTTGTTGCCCAGGCTGGAGTGCAATGGTGTAATCTTGGCTCACTGTAACATCTGCCTCCCAGGTTCAAGCAATTTTGCCTCAGCCTCCCAAGTAGCTGGGATTACAGGCATGCGCTATTACACCTGGCTAATTTTTTATTTTTAGTAGAGACGGGGTTTCTTCATGTTGGTCAGGCTGGTCTCGAACTCCCGACCTCAGGTGATCCACATGCCTCGGCCTCCCAATGTACTGAGATTACAGGTATGAGACACCACGACAGGCCTGGGCTCAAGTTTTATATACAGACTTACATGCATCAAATAGGGATTTAACAAATAAGATTAAGTTAGTGCTTTAAGTTAGTGAAGTATGCTCTAAGTATTTCAGTACAAAAAATTGATATCTATTGATATGAAGGAATAAATGACCTCCCTGAATGTTTTTATACCAGACAAAACCCCAGCTATTTGGAGGAATACAAAAGATGGAGGTTTATTTCCTTCTCTTTTGTCAGCTGGAAAATTAAAAGGCCCCTTGGAACAGTTTGAAGAGAAAAAGCAAAGGGCAAAACCCTAAGAATGCAGAAAGTGGCTCACCATGTGTCAGCATGCCCACTCTCCAGTCTACGTCAAACTTATCAATATGAGTTTAGTTCACTAGCAGCTGAGCAACAGCAATTTGAGTTATACTTATGATTATGAAAACTTTTAACACATCATCTCAGAGATAGCATAAATGGTTCTCTATTCTTGCCTTTAAATTTATGCAATTGATTCTAAGCTATTTTAGTTGACATTTAAAATCTCTCGGCTGGTAAGGCAGAAACTATATTAATAAAAACAGTTGCTTTATTTTAAATATAATTTTCTGGTATATACAAAAATAAAATGGAAATACTACTTGCTATGTTACGTTACAGCAATGTGGTTTGCATTTAAATGTGACTCTGCATTGTACAGAAAATAATCAATGCCATAAATATTTTTATGTGTGAAATGCTGTATATTTTTTTCATTTATCTAACAGGGTGAACCTAGCATTTTTACAAAGTACCAGACAAAACCCCAGCTATTTGGAGGAGATACAAAAGATGGAGGTGTATTTCCTCCTCCATTGTCAGTTGGAAAATCAAAAAGCCTCTTGGAACAGTTTGAGGAGAAAAAGAAAAGGGCAAAAGACAAATGTGACAGGTATGTAAACCTTTCAAATGGATGAGACAACTCATTTTTTCTGAACAAAATAGGACATAGAGTGTGAGTAATCTAATTCAATTTTAGCATAATAGCATGTATTAGAGTTCTCCAGAGAAACCAAACCCTAGGTCTTATACATACACACAGCCAGACAGACAGACAGACAGACACACACACACAGAGAAACAGAGAGAGAGAGAGAGAATTATAGACTGATTTTTTTTTTTAGACGGAGTCTTGCTGTGTCACCAGGCTGGAGTGCAGTGGTGCAATCTCAGCTCACTGCAACCTCCACCTCCCAGGTTAAAGCAATTCTCCTGCCTCAGCTTCCCGAGTAGCTGGGACTATAGGTGCACACCACCATGCCCAGCTTATTTTTGTATTTTTAGTAGAGATGATGTTTCACCCTGTTGGCCAGGATGGTTTCGGTCTCTTGACCTTGTCATCTACCTGCCTTTGCCTCCCAGAGTGCTGGGATTACAGGCATGAGCCACCATACCCAGCCTATAGATTGATTTATTTTAATAATTGGTTCATGAGATCATGGAGGCTAAGAAGTCCCAAAGTCTGCCATCTGTAAGCTAGAGAACCAGGAAAGAGAGTGGTGCAATTCAGTTTGACTCCAAAGGCCTGAGAACCAGGAGCTCTGTTGTCCAAGAACAGGAGAAGTTGGATGTCCCAGATGAAGAAGAGTGAATTTGCACTGCCTTTGCCTTTTTGTTCTATTTGGGCCTTCAAAAGAGTGGATGATGCCTACGCACACAGGTGAGGGCAGTCATCTTTACTCAGTCTACCAATTAAAATGCTAATCTCCATTTTTTATTTTTTGGGACAGAGTCTCACTCTATCACCCAGGCTGGAGTGCCGTGACTCTATCATTCACTCTGCGTGGCTCACTGCAGCCTCAACCTCTTGAGTTCAAGTGATCCTCCCAACTCAGCCTTCCTAGTATATGGGACCACAGGCATGTGCCACCATGCCTGGCTAATTTTTTACTTTTTGTAGAGACAAGGGCTCACTATGTTATCCAGGCTGCTCTTGAACTTCTGACCTCAAGTGATCCTCCCATGTTAGCCTTCCAAAGTTCTAGGATTATAGGCTGAGCCACTGTGCCCAGCCTAAATGCTAATCTCTTATGCAAACACTCTCACAAACATACCGACTATCTGGGCATTGCTTAGATGAATCCAACTGACACATAAATTAACCATTTCATAGCACTTTTGCTTTTGAAGTTCATCTAATACTACTACTACTATTAATAGTTATTATTATTTTTGAGACAGAGTCTCTGTTGCCAGGCTGGAGTACAATGGCATGATCTTGGCTCACTGCAACCACTGTCACCTGGGTTCAAGTGATTCTCCTACCTCAGCCTCCCAAGTAGCTGGGACTACAAGCGTCCACCACCATGCCCGGCTAGTTTTTTGTATTTTAGTAGAGACAGGGTATCACCATGTTGGACAGGATGGTCTCGATCTCCTGAACTTGTGATCTGCCCACCTGGGTCTCCCAAAGTGCTGGGATTACAGGCATGAGCCACCATGCCCAGCCTATTTTTTTTTTTTTTTTGGTGAGATGGCTTTTCCTTCTTGTTGCCCAGGCTGGAGTGCAATGGCACTGTCTTGGCTCACTGCAATCTCTGTATCTTGGGTTCAAGTAATTCTCCTGCCTCAGCCTTCCAAGTAGCTGGGATTACAGGCGCCTACTACCATGCCCAGCTAATTTTTGTATTTTTAATAGAGATGGGGTTTCACCATGTTGGCCAGGCTGGTCACAAACTCCTGACCTCAGGTGATCCACCCACCTGAGCCTCCCAAAATGCTGGGATTACATGCATGAGCCACCACACCTGGCTATTATTATTATTATTTATGTATTTATTTTTTGAGATGGAGTTTCACTCTTGTTGCCCAGGCTGGAGTGCAATGGCGTGATCTAGGCACACCACGACCTCCACCTCCCAGGTTCAAGGGATTCTCCTGCCTCAGCTTCCTGAGTAGCTGAGATTACACATGCACCACCACACCCAGCTAATTTTTTTTTTTTTTTTTTTTGAGACAGGATTTCACCATGTTGGTCAGACCGGTCTCCAACTCTTGATCTCAGGTAATCCACCCGCCTTGGCCTCCCAAAGTGCTGGGATTACAGGCATGAGCCACGGTACCCAGCCACCAATTTTGTATTTTTAGTAGAGACGGGGTTTCTCCATGTTGGTCAGGCTGGTCTCAAACTCCTAACCTCAGGTGATCCACTTGCCTTGGCATCTGAAAGTATTGGGATTACAGGTGTGAGCCACCGTGCCTGGCCTTTTTTTTTTTTTTTAAATTCTGAGATGGAGTTTCACTCTTGTTGCCCAGGCTGTAATGCAATGGCATGATCTCAGCTCACTGTGCCTCCACCTCTCGGGTTCAAGCGATTTCCAGCTAATTTTTGTATTTTTAGTAGAAACGGGTTTCACCATGTTGGCCAGGCTGGTCACAAGCTCCTGACCTCGGGTGATCTGCCTGCCGTGGCCTCCCAAAATGCTGGGATTACAGGTGTGAGCCACCATGCCCAGCCTAGTATTATTATTTTTCAAGAGGCAGGGTCTTATGCCCAGGCTGGAGTGCAGTGGTGAACTCACACTCACTGCCTCAACCTCCTGGGCTCATGCAATCTTCCCACCTTAGCTTCCCAAGTAGCTAGGATCAGAGGCACACACTACTGTGCCCACCTAATTGTTTTTTGTTTGTTTGTTTTTGTTAATTTTTGTTTTTTGTTTGTTTTTTGAGATGAAGTCTTGCTCTATCATCCAGGCTGGAGTGCAGTGGCGCAATTTTGGCTCACTGCAACCTCCGCCTTCTGGGTTCAAGTGATTCTCCTGCCTCAGCCTCCCGAGTAGCTGGGATTACAGGCATGCACCACCACACCCTGCTAATTTTTGTATTTTTAGTAGAGATGAGTTTCACCATGTTGGTCAGACTGGTCTGTCTTGAACTCTTGACCTCAGGTGATCCACCTGCTTCGGCCTCTGAAAGTGCTGGGATTAGAGGTGTGAGCCACTCTGCCTGGCCAATTTTCTTTTCTTTCTTTTTTTTTTTTTAAGGGGTTGTGTCTCATTATGTTGTCCAGGCTGGTCTTGAACTCCTGGGCTAAAGCAGTCCTCCCATCCCAACTTCCCAAAAAGTGCTGGGATTACAGGCATGAGCTGCCATACCCTACCTCCTAGTTATTCTTTATTTGCTTTCTTGTCTATGTGATTTGTGGTAAATTTGCATGTAGTCTACCACAATTTTCTTCTCTCTGAAAAATAAAAACTAGAGGATTTCTAAGAGAAATGTAATATTCAAGTAATGTTACACTTACTTTTCCTAAACATCTGCCCCTTGATTTGTTTATTTTCATATCATCAGGATTAGGAAGTTAGACAATAGTATTTATTTTAGAGTCTAGAATAGAATGAGGCCAGGCACAGTGGTGGGTGCCTGTAATACCAGCTACTCGGGAGGCTGAGACAATAGAGGAGAATTGCTTGAACCCAAGAGGTGGAGGTTGCAGGGAGCCAAGATTGTGCCATTGCACTACAGCCTGGGCGACAAGAATGAAACTCTGTCTCAAACAAACAGACAAAAGAACACAACCAAAACAACAACAATAAAAAAGAATAGAATGCATGAAATTTTCTTAAAAAAAAATTTTTTTTTTTTAATATGGAGTCTTGCTTTATTGCCAGGCTGAAGTGCAGTGGTGCAATCTTGGTTCACTGCAACCTCTGCCTTCTGGGTTCAAGCGATTCACCTGCCTCAGCCTCTCAAGTAGCTGGAACTACAGGCATGCACCACCACGCCCAGCTAATTTTTGTATTTTTAGTAGAGACGGGGTTTCACCATGTTTGCCAGGCTGGTCTTGAACTCCTGACTTCAGGTGATCCGCTGGCCTTGGCCTCCAAAGTACTTGGATTACAGGCGTTAGCCACCACGCCCGGCCTGGTCTCAATCTCTTGACCTTGTGATCCACCCACCTCAGCCTCCCAAAGTGCTGGATTACAGACATAAGCCACTGCACTCAGCCTTAATTTTTACATTTAAAATTTTCTGTGAATTTTTTTTTTTAACTTTTATTTAAGGTTCAAGGGTATATGTGCAGGTTTGTTACATAGGTAAACTCTTGTCACAGAAGTTTGTTGTACAGATTATTTCATCACTCAGGTACTAAGTGTAGTACCCAATCGTTAATTTTTGTCTGATCCTTTCCCTCCTCCACCCTTCACCTCAACTAGGCCCCAATATCTGTTGATTTTCTCTTCATGTACTTGAGTTCGCATCATATAATGTATGAATTCTTTTTTTTTTTGAGACAGTGTCTCTCTCTGTCACCCAGGCTGGAGTGCAGTGGCACAATCTCAGCTCACTGCAACCTCCACCTCCTGATTCAAGCTATTCTCCTGTCTCAGCCTCCTGAGTAGCTAGGATTACAGGCATGTGCCACCATGCCCGGCTAATTTTTTTATTTTTAATAGAGATGGGGTTTCACCATGTTGATCAGTCTAGTCTCGAACTCCTGACCTCATGATCCACCTACCTCAGCCTCCCAAAGTGCTGGGATTACATTTGTGAGACACTGAGTCTGGCCCTCTTTTTTTTTTTTTTTTAATTTTGACGGTGTCTCGCTCTGTTGCCCAGGCTGGAGTATAGTGGTGCGATCTCAGCTCAGTGCAACCTCCACCACCTGGGTTCAAGAAATTCTGGTGCCTCAGCCTCCCTAGTAGCTGGGATCACAGGCACGTGCCCCCATGCCTGGCTAATATTTTTGTAGTTTTAGTAGAGATGAGGTTTCACCATGTTGGCTAGGCTGGTCTCAAACTCCTGACCTCAGGTGATCCATGGGCCTTAACCTCCCAAAGTGCTGGAATTACAGGAATGAGCCACAGAGTCTGGCCTGTGTCTGAGTCTTTTTAAGAGCAGAATGTATACTTGAGCAATAACTGTAATAGCTTCTTTTTCATTAGAAATTAATATTTTCATATTAATATGTATACATAAATATGTATATAAATATGAACTTTAAAAAGAAAAAAGTGATTTGCCTTAGCAGTGGTCATAGGAAGTCTGTGTTCTCTCTCTCTCTTTTTTTGCCCCTGCTTGGCACTAAGGTTTCTTAGGGTCAAGTCTCCAAATCTACTCAAGCAATGTTTCGATGCTATGCTAGGTAGAGGTCTGCAATATTCATGGAATCATTTCTGTAACTTATCACTTCGATATTTCACAAAGATTTGTTTTCTTTTTTCTCTCCTATTCTAGTGAGACTCTATACAACTTTGTTTTTCATGTTAGAGAAAGCATTCACAGGGTAAGTACAGCTATTTTTTAAGGAATTAGAATATCTTATATTTTTAAAAGTTTAATATTTATATTGTACTGGCTTTCAATTTATCGTTAAATGACAATTCTCTGAGATAGTAAAATAAGGCAACAGGTTGTGAATTCTTTCATAATTTTGAGTTTCTTAGTTGCAGACATCTGTGGATAAGTCAGAGGAACATCTCAGTTCAAGAAGCCAGTCTATTTTGGATTCTTTAGAGACTGTGGCCAAGACATGTGAGTGTCTCATGTTTAAGGTATCAGCAGAGGGCACTGGTGAATGATGAACATGAACTTTCTGACCCTACCTGGTTTCCAGTGGTGAGGTTCCTTATAGAGTTTCAGATGAGAGGATGGGTACATAAGGTTAGTCCTGAAGAGACATGGAGCGTACTAAGCTGGGTAGTTGGACCCATCTCTATGTGACAATGCTCTGGTCCCATGATGCCTTTTGTGAAGGACTCATCCCCCACCTGGTAACCATGTTGTCCCAGGGCAGGTAGCTCTGCTAGGTTTCTCACCTCACTGCCTGAAGTGAGTCAGCAACATCCTTGAGTCCCAAATGAATTGCTGCCTATGCTGTCTATAGAGACACTGACTGTACCCTTAGGAGTTAGAAATACTATAGTACCTGCTGCTCTTCTTGCTGCCTTAGTTTCAGTGTGAGCTGTGTTGCTGTGAATCACAGCATCATTCTTAATTTCAGTTATAGTTTGTAGTCTATAAAACCCTGTGCCCCACCAATTAGTGATTTACATTTAGATGAAACCATGGCCCTTGCCCTATAAACAGCAGACAACAAATATACAGTTCTCCTTAGGTGAATACCTCTCTAGAACTACCTGTTTCCTAGCAAAATGATGAGCTGATGACTGTGCATCTGCACCTGTATGCATTTGTCTGTGTGTTTATTTTTTATTTTAAACAAGTCAAAATTAACTTATTCAAATGCCATGTGGTGGACTGTTTGTGATTTACAAAAATCGATGCCTTTGTGTGGCCTAAAAATTAATCCCCAGCTGTCTGCATAGAAGCACCGTACTGTCTGCTGGCTTTCAACCTGTACATCCCACACACAGGGCAACTATGCATCTGTTTGGAAACTTGTTCTGGAAGCCTTAAGACTATTACCCCCACAAAGTAGCAAGACAGAGAACAGAAGCAAATCAGGGATGCTTCCTTTGTATAACATGATAGAGTAACTCATTTATAAGTACCTAAGGAAAGCACTCTGGTTTTGTTCTACATTTAAAACTGAGTGGGCTGGGTACAGTGGCTCATGCCTGTAATCCCAGCACTTTGGGAGGCCAAGGCGGGAGGATCACTTAAGGTCAGGAGTTCGAGACCAGCCTGTCCAAAATGATGAAACCCCGTCTCTACTAAAAATACAAAAATATTTAGCCAGGCATGGTGGCAGGTGCCAATAATTCCAGCTACTTGGGAGCCTGAGGTAGGAGAATCACTTGAACCCAGGAGGCGGAGGTTGCAGTGAGCTGAGATCGTGCCACTGCACTCCAGCTTGAGCAACAGAGCGAGACTTTGTATCACATAAATAAATAATAATAATAAAACTGGGTGAAGTACAAAAAGGGGGATTGTAGCAAAAGTGTGACATTTAAATCCTAGAAAAGGGAAAGGAAGTGCCCGAGGCCCCAACACAAGATCAAGGCAGAGAAAGAAATAAAACTGAATCTGACTTGTAGTAGGCACAGGGATCCTGATCCTTTGCTCCAGTGGTTCCTTAATTTTCTTTTCTTGTTTTGTAGAGACAGGGTTTCACCATGTTGGCCAACCTGGTCTTGAACTCCTGACCTCGTGATCTACCCACCTTGGCCCTCCCAAAGGCTTGGGATTACAGGCGTGTGCCACAACACCTGGCCTAATCCCAAGACTTTAGAAGGCCAAGGTGGGTGGATTGCTTGAGCTCAGGAGTTTGAGACCAGCCTGGGCAACATAGGGAGACTTCATCTCTAAAAAAAGAAAATAAAACTAGCAGGGCATTGGACACATGCCTGTAGTCACAGCTACTAGGGAGGGTGAGGTGGGAGGATGACTTGAACCTGGGAGATCGAAGCTGCAGTGAGCTGAGATGGTGCCACTTTACTTTAGCCTGTGAGATAGAGTGAGACCCTGTCTCTAAATACTAAAACTAAATAAATACAATGAAAAGAAAAAAAAAGACTCAAGGCCGGGCTTGGTGGTTCATGTCTGTAATCTCAGCACTTTGGGAGGCCAAGGTGGGAGAATCACTTGAGGTCAGGAGTTCAAGACCAGCCTGTCTAACATGGTGAAAACCTGTCTCTACTAAAAGTATATTAAATTAGCCAGGCTTGGTGGCGGGCGCCTGTAATTCCAGCTACTTGGGAGGCTGAGACAGGACAATTGCTTGAACCCAGGAGGTGGAGGTTGTAGTGAACCGAGATGGTGCCACTGCATTCCAGCCTGGGCAATAGAGTGAGACTCCATCTCAAAAAAAAAAAAAAAAAAGACTTAGGAGAGGGAGCCATACTGAGAGGACAAACAGTAACAAACACAGTAGCATCATATGAATTGGAAGGATAGGTCATTCTTGAAAATGGGCACAAGTAGCCTATCCAGAATAATTCTCTTTCTTGGTAGGAAATGATGAGGAATAGAAAATTAATCATTGAGAGAGGAACCAGACAAATCCTGTAGCATATGGCCAGGTCCAGTCCACCTATCCTAGAGCACTGAACTCCACCTCAGTGCATTCTACAGGCTTTCAGTCTCTGCTCACTGCGCTCATCAGGGAATGGGGAAGTAAAGATACTATGTGAAAGTGTTGTCTTGTGTTACTGTGTAATTTGGTGCCTTCACAGATGAGGTCATGAAATATTTTCCCAGTCAGCATACCCAGCCAGAAGGGTCACTGTAGCCATCTAATCTAACTCTTCCTGTTCTTCAGCTGAGGACACTAAGGACCAGAGTAATAAAGTGAATTACCAAAGCCACTTATATCCTACCTCATATATTAAGTCTGGTGATTAAATTATTAAAAGAACTAAGGCCTGATGTGTTGGCTCACGCCTGTGATTCCAGGACTTTGGGAGGCTGAGACAGGTGGATCACCTGAGGTTGGGAGTTCGAGACCAGCCTGACCAACACGGAGAAACATTGTCTCCACTAAAAATACAAAATTAGCTGGCATGGTAGCGCATGCCAGTAATCCCAGCTACTCAGGAGGCTGAGGCAGGAGAATCGCTTGAACCCAGGAGGCGGAGGTTGTGGTGAGCCGAGATCGTACACTGCACTCCAGCCTGGGCAACAAGAACAAAACTCCATCTCAAAAAATAATAAAATAAAATAAAAATAAAAAGAACTAGAAGATAACATGGATAACACTTTTATAATTTTAGAAAGGGAAAAGCCTTTCTAAGCAAAATAGATGTAATTGTTAAGAAGAGTGAGATCCATCTATATGAACATGGTAGAATGGAAATATCTGTTCATTGTTAAATTAAAACAACAACAAGGTGCTGTTCATGTGCTCCAGGATACATCTTGTCAGGAAGTGTGACCAGCCAGTGAAAATTGAGAAGAGTATCCCTAAAAAAGTTGGAGGTGCTCTCATCTTATACAATGAGGCTTCTAGATCTTTCCTCAGGTTCTCATCAGCACCTCAGGGAGAATGAAACTACAGAGGAAAAGGAAAATCACTGGCCATCAGGGAAAAGCATTCATTTCTAAGTTGCATCACAGTCTGATCTCATCTCAATTGAAGCCTTGTCAAATTGCTAAAATAGAAACAAATTGTTTAAAAATCATCTTGGCTGGGTGCAGTGGCTTAGGCCTGTAATTCCAGCACTCTGGGAGGCCGAGGCAGGCAGATCACGAGGTCAGGAGTTCAAGACCATCCTGACCAACATGGTGAAACCCCATCTCTACTAAAATACAAAAAATTAGCTGGGCATGGTGGCGCCCACCTGTAGTCCCAGCTACTAGGGAGGCTGAGGCAGGGCAATTGCTTGAACCTGGGAGGCGGACATTGCAGTGAGCTGAGATCGTGCCACTGCACTCCCGCCTGTGACAGAGCAAGACTCCCTCTCAAAAAAAAATAAATCATCTTAACAGGAAAACAGATATTGTTTAGAATATGGAAATGGATTTTAAATGGCATTTTTACATCAAAGCTAAAAATATCTAAAGTTTATAGTCAAAGCAAAAATGAATACTCTTCTAGACACACATACACATATAGATATAGGACCTAGGATGTATATACAGATATGCACATGTATTAATGTAAAATTCCAGAAACTTGATAACCTTGTTAAATCCAGGAAGTCAGACCAAGGTCTGCAGTGGAGAGATTAAGTCTTTTTTTCTCATTGTATGCCTTTTTATACTGTTAGAGTTTTGAGTTATTTTGATAACTAAATTTATTTTTATTTATTTAATTTTTTTTGAGACAGAGTCTCACTCCGTTGCCAGGCACCAGACTGGAGTGCAGTGGCGCAATCTGGGCTCACTGCAACCTCCGCCTCCCGGGTTCAAGCAATTCTCCTGCCTCAGCCTCCCGAGTAGCTGGGATTACAGGCGCACGCCACCACACCCAGCTAATTTTTTTGTTTTTGTTTTTGTTTTTTGTTTTTTTTTTTTAGAAAAAGAAAAGGAGAAAGAAACAGCAAAAGAAAGAAAAAAAAGAATGAAAGAGAGAAAGAAAGAGGAAGAGAAAGAGGGAGAGAGAACGGGATTCTTGTTTTATTGCCCAGGCTAGAATGCAGTCTAAAAATGGGTATTAAAAAC
>CAUYQU010085959.1:0-15089 GCA_963574635.1 Cheracebus regulus | reverse complement strand
TCTTTCTCCTTTTCTCTCTTTTTCTAAAATCTCTTCCTCTTTCTTTCTCTTTCATTTTTTTCTTTCTTTTGCTGTTTCTTTCTCCGTTTCTCTTTTTCTAAAATCTCTTCCTCTTTCTTTCTCTTTCATTCTTTTTTTCTTTCTTTTGCTGTTTCTTTCTTTCTCCTTTTCTCTTTTTTTCTAAAATCTCTTCCTCTTTCTTTCTCTCAAAAAAAAAGAAAAAAAAAAGATAATGTAAATACAGAAAAATTACTGTCCATTAAACTTCAAGGTCACTGGAAACGTACAGAATTCTATCCAGACTGATTTGCATCAAAATATTTACCTAGAATGGGGGATAGAATAACTCATATTTTCCTCAATTGAGTATTTTAAAAAATGAATGTTTGGCTAAACAGTATATTATATCATGCTTAGTAATAAACTTAGTAATAAGACACACACACACACACACACACATATAAAATATTTAGTACATACTAAAGTGAAAAGCCATGCTATTCCATAATAATTGTAGCTATGAAATAAACCTGTGTGGTGGTATATGTATAATATACCCATATAATGTAATATACATACAGGTCTGTGCATATGAAAATACTGGATTTGATATGATGCTCAGTACTGAGAGAAAGCAACATCTGTTATGATTTTTATTAAATATTTTTGAAAATGAGTTTAATATTAGGAATAATTTTAGATATGTTGCCATGGAGAATCCTGCATTCTTTAAGCATCAATCTGGTGAGTCAAAAACACAGCAAAACCATAGTCAATTCTCTAAAGCCCAAGATTTAAAGCAACACAAAGGCAATCCATATATCGATTATACTTTCATGCAAAGGAGTTAGGAGTATGAGAATTGTGTCATTTATTATTTTCTAAAATTCTAAATAATCTATCTTTATGTCACTATAATAATCTCATGAGTTTTTAAGATTATTAGAAATAACACATAAACAATAATTGACACACTTCTCATACCCTTAACTCCTTACTTATTGCCTGCAAGTATAATTGATGCATGGACTGCCTTTCCATTGCTTTAGAATTTCTTAAAGCATTATAGATATACTGGCTCACATTGTAGATGTCCTTTTTGAGGACCTGAATTTAAAAATTACGTGAATCTTTTCATAAATATAATTGTTCATATATTTAATTTCTTACCTATGCAAATGAGATTTTTAAATTTCTTACCTATGCCAAAACTTTGTGTTAACATTGTACTGATGGCATACATCATCAGTATCTTCAAGCATTGTCTTCACGGTAACAAAGAGTCACACTGAGATAAATGTTTATATACCAGCTGTTACAAAAATAGTCATTGATAATTTGCATTATTGATATTAACTGGACAATCTGGAAGCAGCTTATAAAATAACTTTATATGAATCTATAACTATGTTAATTATAACTACTGCCAATATAACACATATTTAGTTTTCTTTAACTATCAACAGATCTTTGCTTTTGTAATTTAGAATAGATCAGTTTTATAAATGATATGTTTCTTAAGTTTGTACAAATCAAGTATCATTTTAGCTTTAATTAAATGACTGCAGATTACATTTTGTGTTCTGCAAAGTACATAACAAAATTAAAATACACAAAACACACTAAGCTGGAGTAAGATGTTCTTATACCAGCCTCCAATTCCCCTTCATTTCTGTGTATGACACATTTTCTCCCCAATGCCAGATGTACTAAGAATTATCACTGCTTGTCCCAAGGGTCTTTTTAATATTTTCATGTGGTCCTCAAGTTTTGCTAAAGCAATTGCTTGAAATGTTTGTGTATATATACACTTATCCAAGAATTGGAAAGTTATAATAATACAAAGGAAAGTCTGCTGTATATTCAAATTTTAAAGAGGCTTTTCAAAATTTGTTTCAGTATGACTTGTCAATTCCTGGACGCCTATTTTATTTGTTCACCAGAGAAGTATGTAAGCTGAGCTTATAAGACTCAGCTTGTCAGTTATTTGACCGTTTTGCAGTTAATCTGTATGCTTAACCACACTGCAACTATGGAAAGCAAAACTTCTATTCTTTTGGTGTGAATAGTTACTTTTGAATGCAATCAAATTAAATTTCTATTCTCCAGGAAACAGAAATATGGACACAATTGCGGTGACATCAAATAATTATACAGCTACTCTACTTTTTCTATTTTCTGGCCATTATTCAGTTAACAAAAGTTAACTTGCAAAAGTTAGAGTGTAAGCCGAGTTTCCCACAAGGGTGTATTTCAGGTGTGTTTGTTGTGGTTTGAACGATGAGACACTGGGTATTGTATCCACTCCTGCCATAGCTTGAGGGATGCAAGGATTAAGTATAGGGTTAAACTCGATTACCACTCTAATTTATAACATTGGCTGAAGAATACTTTTCTATTCTGGAGAAAAGGTTGAGGGAAAAGTGATAAGTGGAGGCAATGAAACATGCTCCACATCATTAAAGATGCTGATGTGAAAATTATTCCTAATATTAATCTCTCAAGATTGAAATCTATTATGGAAATAGGAGTTGGGAGCATCTGAGATTGCTGATAGGAAGAAAATATTATAGGGGGTTCGGTATCACTTCACTCCAAGACACAAACCTTGAAATATATTCTGTTCTCTATATCATGTTATCTTTGATTCTCAAGGTGGCATAGCAACATCAGTAATTTATAAACTCTAGAGTCAAACTACTCACTAACTTTTTGAATGTAGGCATTGTATACATATTTCTCTGTGTTGGTTTCATCATCTGTAAAACTGGGATGAAAATAATAGTACCTAATTTATAATATTACTTAAGTTAAATAAAAAATGTGTAAAACATTTGAAATAGTATCAGAAAACTAGGAATCACTATGCAAAGTTGTTATTGTTATTATCTCATATCTTTAGAACTTTGTCTTCTCTATTGTCTAATAGACATTTTGTCCTGTTGATTACCTACTGGGGAAAACAATACGAGATAAAGCACACAAAGCCTTGGGGAAACATTTGATTGACTTGGAACTATTTTGGAATGCATGTTGTAATCCTGATATGTGTCAGATGGGATAACATGTTGATACTCTTTTTACAATAGTCATAAACTTGAAAATGCCTGTTGTTATTAATTTGTTTCATAAATTTCCATTTTGATTCATCAAGAAAATTTTTTGAGGAATTGCTGATTTTCTTTATTTTTTTTCCTAAGAAAGAGTCCATTTGATTTTTCTGTTCTTGTGGATTCAGTTAGTCCTGCAGGTCTGTGAACTCCATCTAAACTTACTGGCTACATTATGAAAAAATAGAAGAAAATAACACTGCCTTATCCCAGTTCTCCAGTCCAGTGCATTACCCTTTTACAGATATGCCAAGTTAAATATGGACACAATTATTGTGACATCAAATAATTATACAACTACTCTACTTTTTCTATTTTCTGGCCATTATTCAGTTAACAAAAGTTAACTTGCATCAACAAAATTTTACTACTGTTACTACTACTAATTAAAATGATAAAATCATTACAATTCAGTGATCAGTGGTTTTTAACCATATGGAAAGAAAATGCTAATTAAAGCCATGGTCTCTTCCTTTAAGGAAGGAACAAAATGTACAATACGTACATGAAGTTTTCATTTTGGGAGTTTTGTGATTTCATGAATTACATCTTTGTATCTCAGGCTAAGAACCCCTGCTTAAGAGAATTTATTAGTGAATATTCAGATATGTAATATAAAATTATTTGATTCAGCCAAGTTCAAGTTTAACTTCTTTACAAAAATACAATACTTGGTTACAATTTCATTATTAAAAATCTCAATACAGAGTATAGTCTATGCTTAAAATGTTAAATTGTAAGCTTACAAATGATGATATTCTCTAGATACATTATCAGCTGTTTTAATGTTAAACAAGCAGATCTGAGAAAGAAAACTTACTTAGAATGTATTCACATATTACAAAGCCAAATGCAAGAAATAGCCTTTATATATCAAAGTGTCAGGCAGATGGGCCAGGACTCATGTATCCCTAGATCAACCACTGATTACATTCCCTGACATGTTCCTGGCTCCAAAAGGTTTCCAAGAGACCACCATGCTTCCCCAGTGCCTTGGCATATCTGTAAAAGGGTAATACACTGGACTGGAGAACTGGGATAAGGCAGTGTTATTTTCTTCTATTTTTTCATAATGTAGCCAGTAAGTTTAGATGGAGTTCACAGACCTGCAGGAATAACTGAATCCACAAGAACAGAAAAATCAAATGGACTCTTTCTTAGGAAAAAAATAAAGAAAATCAGCAATTCCTCAAAAAACACAGAGTGAATAAAGTGCCAACTTTCCTGCTAAAATCCAAGTAATGTCAACCCTTTGTAATTTCCAGTTACTTTGCAAGCCAAAATCACCTTTCCTCAAATTAAAGGCAATAGATGTGAATCTGTGCCAATAAATCTAGTTTCTATACAGTAGTTATACCTTTTGCATTTGCATCATATATGAATCTAGGCCATGTACACAGCACACGTATGGAACATTATGCATCAATTACTGAAGATTTTGCAGAAATATTGAAGTGCCATATCCTCTTTCCAGCAAGCCCGTGGGTTCTCTCACAAGTGAAGTCTCTCCATCAGGCAGCAAAACACATGGCACAAAAATTATTTGATTATGACAGGCTGTACCCAGAGCTTCAATAAAAATAATTTTAAAATGTCCTGCTAATCAAAGGAGTACAGCAGAATGAGGTTACCATATACCTTTTCACTCAATGGAACTCTATTTTTGAAACATATGATATCCAATTTACCTCTTTCCTACATTATTTGCTAATCTTACAAGAAAACATGAAGTTAATTATTTATGAAAGACTTTTAAGCAAATAACTTACTAAATACAAAGCACTGACTATTTTCCAGGCTGCCCACAATATTATTTTCATCATAAAAAACGGGAAAGATGAGTAGAATTCAACTTGTTTTCATCTAGCATTATTTCTTTGTTGCATCAAGAAAAATTGCCACTTGTAGGACTAAATTTCAAATGATTCATAATTGTATCTCCAATTAAGTGTGGAGATTGTATCATGCTGATGGATATTTTCTCTTTATTGGTGGCATTAACTTAAGAGAGTGCATACTGTAGTCACTTGGCCCTCACATTTTGAGGCTGATATTTCTCTACTAAAACAGGCTGACACCACATCTACGTTTGGTCTACGACTTTAATTATTGCATCTACAACAATAGTTTTTACACTTTTTAAAGGAAAGACAGACAAGTGTACACAAAAGTTATGTTTCCAATACACAAAAGAGAGAAAACAGGAAACTATCTAATTGAATAGTTAGATATTGAAGAAACAACTCCACCCTCTTTGCTCTATTTCTATCCTCTCCGAATTCTTGAGGTGCTGAAAACTACTAACTTAGAAAATTGCCTTCTTTTCCTACTGTAATCTAAATTGACATAATCAGAGGACTTTTCCCCCTACTCACTGTCTAGAATGTAATAGCCTTTGAATGTTCTGACAGAATAGTTAATAAGCTGTCATTAATTTTACCTACCTTAAATGCTGTCTTCTGGTGTTTTACCTAAAATACATACTTAAAAATTTCCTAAGTGGTCTGATTCTGAATGACATGAAACTCATAGTGAAATATATCTTATATACTAACCCAACAGATTCTGTGCATTACACTTAAGAAAACCTTGACTGTATATAGACAGAAAAGAAAGCAAACAAATTCTGCTTTTACTCATTTGCACATTGCACTACCATAATTTTTACCCTTTCCAAATAATATGCAGATGGAACATTAGGCAACATGCTGCTGTAAATCACTATTAGTGCTGTGATAGTGGCAGGAGAAAACAGTTAAGGGATTCATTTTTATTCCAAGAAAATCATACTTTTCAAATCCATCTGAATCACAGCCAGTGGATTACTTCTTATCTGGCTATAACAAATGCTCTTTCCACCAGCCTTGTATGTAAAAAGAAACCACCACATTGTACTAAAAAGTACAATGCACTCCAAGGTCAGCTACAGTTGCCCAGCTTTCAAATAGGCACCACAGCTTGTGTTTTTATAGAGGTTAGGTGAACCACAGACTGGGATGTGGTTCCTGCTTTTAAACTTCCTGCATGAGTAGTCTCTAAGTGAGTGAACATTTTGAGTTTCAAGTCTTTATGGCCCTTCTGATCATCCACTTATTTATTGGATTTGTGAAAAAGTCAAGACGGCATTCTGTTCTCTAGGATAGGGTAAAGACTCTTATAGGAAATGACAGAAGCAGTGTTTTAATTTACACCTCTGTCTCACAAAAAGGAAGTCTTCCTCACAGCCCAGTAAATTTTTTGTATCACAATGATGGTTAAAAAAAAAAAAGGAGAAATGAAATAAGGTAAATCACCTGAGCCTTCAGTTCACATCCTGCTATGTAGGTGATAGGACTATTTAAAAGCATAGACTATTCCAGGTCTAGAAGTACGCTGTTCACAAATACATATTTTCATTCAGCCTATGTCTGAAAAGCTGTAAGAATCATGTTGACATACTATGTGTCTATATATATAGGTACATACTTGCATTCATTTCCAGCTTCAAATCACTGTCATTCTCTAAATATAAACATTTCTCACTATGATGAAGATGAGTAATATTAGAATTTCTAAAGGTACATTCTAATGAATGAGTCAGATGAAAACAATTAGCAAGAAAAGAAAAAAACAGAAGGATAAATAAAGTTTACACTTCAATGATGTAGTGATGTCAGATCAGGAGTTTGATACATATATATATATGTATCAAAATATCACATTGTGCCATATAATACATATAAATAAAATGATTTATCAATCAAACATAAAAAAATAAAAATATGAAAGTAAACCAGATAAAAAAATGATGCTGCTATTTCAGTGAAAAAGCCTATAAAGCAAAGGCTTGGTTGTCAGTTTCACATGACAAAAATATAAAATTGGAGTAAATTTTCTGAGTGACTTACACAAATGAAATTGTGAGCTTTGGTACTTCCAACTACTTGATTATTAATACTTGAAAAACACTACTGTTTGGTTTGTCGCACTCATGGAAAAGTTGTGTAGATATAATGAGAGAACATTAGAGGAAAAGCTGTATCCCCTATCTTATAATTTTTACTGAGAAGTAAAATTTCAGAACAAGGATTTAAACATAAACTATAAAATACTAGAAAGACACAAGTATTCTATTGTATTTTTTGTAACACTTAGAGGAGTAAATGTGCCTGTAGAGCCTCAGATGATACTGAATAAAAAGTAAACTACCAAACATAAATAAGACTTTATAATTTTTAAATATGTGGATAAGTTAAAGCAATAGTACTTTCATCTTCACAATGTTAAAAGAAAATTAGGGTTGTTATTTGAAACAAATAATATGCACAAAAGACTTATTATATAACGCAAAACTCATAAATATAAAAGCAAAAATATTTAAATAAATAGGGTGTGTGTGTGTGTGTGTGTGTGTGTGTGTTCAAAGATTATATCATGTACTTCACAGGGAAAAAGATGAATGGCCAAAATAGTATCCAAAGATGCTTTATTTGTTTGACTTGGCTTATCATTAAATTCATTCATATATTAGAAAATATTAATTTTATGTATGTATGTAAATAGATGCATGTACATATATATGTATACATATACACAAAAGATGGTTTAAAAAATACCCTCATATTTTGTGGATGAAATTTAAACATAATTGGAGTGAATTTTGTCAACAACTATCAAAATTTAAAACACACATTCCCTTGAACCCAAAAATTCTACCATGAGGAATTTATTCTATGATTGATTATACTTCCATAGAAATCATATAGAGCAATTTTGAATATAACATTCTCTAAAGTAGAAAAATATATACATAAACATGCATCAGTAACTATGTATTTGGACATATACCCATGATTATTTGTTAAATTGTTACATAGAAAAAAATTCACAACAATGTATTTGATTGATAATGTGTTGAAAATACAATCATCCATGTATAAAACACATCTTGCATGAATCTGCAATAGGCTGTCAGTGAATTTCTATTTGAAGTTTGTGGTGGTTTGGATCTCTTACTTTTTATTTTACAATCCTCCCATATGGTTTGGAATCTTTTTCTAAGAATATATGATGTTTATAATAAAAAAAAATGTAGTTTTTATGAATTTCAAAAAATTGAGTTTTCTACACTGTGTTTAATTACCCTATTGTTTTTATATCTGAGTTGTATAAAAATTACATCTTGATAAAAAATATAAAATTGCTAAAGCTAAGCTTATGATTTTTAATGGAGTAGAGTTTACAGAATTGGAAAAGTAGTGAATTAAGAATCAGAAATGAAGGTTTCTGTCTTCATCTCTTGTTTTAAATCCATGCTTCATTATTTACCACTGTGACAATATGCTCTCGGATGCTTGATTTCTTTACCTTTTAAAATTTATTATGATAATTGTCCTCTATGTTGTAATTTTATATGATTAAAGGAAAATATGAAAAAGGTGCTTTGTAATTTATTTTTGAAGCCATTCTTATCTACTGTATTTAGAATAGGCTGTGCTTCACTATCTTTACACTACTGCAAAAAGAGACAAAACAAGGCTAAACTTTATTAATAATTACATGAAGTCCTTGTTTATGCCTATGCCCTGAACGGTTTTGCCTAGGTTTTCTTCTAGGGTTTTTATGGTATTAGGTCCTATGTTTAAATCTTTAATCCATCTGGAGTTAAAGGATTATAAATTGTTCTTTTATAAAGACACATGCACATGTATGTTCATCATGGTACTGTTTACAATAGCAAAGACCTGGAACCAACCCGAATGCCCATCAGTGATAGACTGGACAAAGAAAATGTGGCACATATACACCATGGATTACTACTCAGCCATAAAAAATGATGGGTTCGTGTCCTTTGTAGGGACATGGATGAATCTGGTAACCATCATTCTCAGCAAACTGACACAAGAAAAGAAAATGAAATGCCACATGTTCTTACTCATAGGTGGGTGGTGAACAATGAGAACACATGGACACAGGAAGGAGAGCATCACACACTGGGGTCAGTTGTGGGGGCTTAGGGGAGGGAGAGTGGGAGGTGGGGAGGGTGGGGAGGGATAACCTGGGGGGAAATGCCAGATATAGATGATGGGGGATGGAGGCAGCCAACGACTTTGCCATGTATATACCTATGCAACAACCCTGCATGATCTGCACATGTACCCTAGAACCTAAAGTACAATTGAAAAATAATAATTACATGAGTCAGCTGGCTCTAGCCTCTGCCTTCCAATGTAAGACTTGAAACTGTCTTCAAAATCATTTTCACTTAATTTGTAGTTGTTTCCTGTGTCCCAAGGACAAGTTTTCTCAAACTCTGTGACCTCTGGGGCTTCTACTGATCAGCAAGAAATTCCCTAAACATAAAACCAAGAATGAGGAGGACCTTTCTGTGTGCTGTCACCTCCAGTCTGCCGTTATGTTTCCCTCGTAGTGCCCACCAGCTCACCAGGAACCCCTGGATGAGTCCAGCCACTCTTGACGGCATTGTCACTACCAGGTTCCCGGATGCTATTATCGTTGCTGCCTAATGAAAGGGAAATAATCAGTTTCAAGAAGACTCTTAGGTGACAATAGTTACATTAGGTTTTGCTTTCCTTTTGTTTTGTTTTACTTTCTAGCAAATTTTCTCCAAAGGCATTGAGACACAAATCACTAGAGATAAGTTGGACAAATCTGTTTTGGTTTGGGCAAAGTGAGTCCTCTCTTCACAAACTTTCATTATCAATAGTGTTTCTCAATTCTCTTGATATGTGATATATCTTGATAGACCATGTAGATTGTCATAAATAAGCTCTTTTAAGACGATTATAAACATGTGAGACATATTAAATATTTGTGGCAAATAGCAAATTATAAAAAGGGATTTTCACATTCTTTTTTTTTTTTTTTTGAGATGGAGTCTTGCTCATGTTACCCAGAATGGAGTGCAGTGACGCGATCTCAGCTCCCTTTAACCTCCTTCTCCCAGGCTGAAGCTATTCTCCTGCCTCAGCCTCCTAAGTAGCTGGGATTACAAGCACCCACGACCACCCCTGGCTAATTTTTGTACTTTTAGTAGAGACAAAGTTTTGCCACGTTGGCCAGGCTGGGATTTGCACATTCTTAATGTCCCCACCTTATGTACACATATACAAGTGGGATGAACTTCTAAATAAAATATCTTTCTTCATTTTCAAAGAATAAAAGAGGAAAAGAAACTTTTGAGAGTTTTTGAAAATGCCTTTCTAAGTTCCTACCAGGTTTCATAACCCCACAGATTCTGTTTTCTCATAATATCTATTCTGTCTACCTTTCACAAAGTTATCTGAAAGTTCAAATGAAATAACAAATGTGCAAAATGCTATTTGTTAACAATGGTGGAAAACATATAGTATAAAAACACATAGCACCAAATGCTGTATCTACAATTATGCTTCTACAATTCATGTGGACAGCACAAACCAAGATATGCAGATCATTGTTCACATAGAATGGCTTTAAACCTCTATTTAAAATATATTGCATCATGGCAAAAGGCATAGCATTAGGTCGTTAACCAAAAGAAGGACTAGAACAAAAATGTATTCCATGCCAATTTATGAATGGATTGGATAATATTAATTTATTTATGCATTGAACAAGATAGCTTTTGAGTACAATAACAATGCCATTATTTCAGACACGTGGTAATTAATCTTTCTGAACTTGAGTTCCATCTTCAACATATGAAGGAAAATGATTTAGTCTGGTTCAGAAGTGTGCTGTCTTCTGCGTTCTAACTTCTCTAAGAAATAGGCAGTTGGGAGAACGTATACTAAAAACAAAGACAACTCTGTACATAGAGAATGCTTCCATTTAGAAGGTACTGAAAATAAGCATATGGTATTAATGGCATTTGGAAGACAATTTTTTAAAACTGAGAACTCCATTTTAGAGGTTTACACAATGTTTAATGAAATAGGAAAACTCATGCATCCCACACATCTCCAATTCCTGGAAATTTTTTTCATAATACAATATGAGAAGATAATAAAACATTTGATTGCCTTAATTTCCTGGGGAATATAAAAGATATCTTTGTTTTCCATAGACATTCAACCAGAAAACCACTTACCACACTACGAAGCTGAACACACAGACTATTCCATTTGGCAGTTATTTACTTATATCTTCTTCAATTTAGGAAAAACAAATGTTTGCTAAGGTTGGGTGTAAATTATGATAAACACT
Source organism: Cheracebus regulus (assembly GCA_963574635.1). Lineage (NCBI taxonomy): Eukaryota > Metazoa > Chordata > Mammalia > Primates > Pitheciidae > Cheracebus > Cheracebus regulus. Next base: position 3,792 of record CAUYQU010085959.1, on the reverse strand, counting down.
ATGTGGATCTATTGCTTCAGGGTTGTGTCATCATTTTGGTTGAATCCTATTAACTATTCCTCACACTCGGTAGTTGTTATGTCTGAAGACATACAAGTGTGCTTTGGCTCCCCAATATATATTTTCTTCAGAACTATCAGGCAAACGACCAAACAAATCTTATTTTGAGATTCTACAGCATTATTATGTACCACATGGTCTGTTTCAAAAGAGCACAGATATGCAACAGATAGTCCACAGAGGAAATGTGCAGGTTTTATGTCAGTGCTTTCTGTCACTGTTTCAATCTGAGGCTTAACTAGATCCATGTGTTTAGTGAAATTTGTAAAAAGAAACAGGCTCATATATTTGATGCCTATAGGGGAAAAAGCCTTGTCTAAAATTAGCTTATTAGGACATATGCATACATAGCCACAAATTAAAAGAATCATTTTAAAAAGAGCGATGGAATGGAAAATTCAGGCTCTGTTTGCCAAAGCTAAAGAGCACTCTTTAGTCACAAAAATAGCTTGCATTTCCATGTGAATTTATTATTTTGAAAATATTTTGTAAGTACTATCTCATTTAATCCTTAATCAATTCCACATGCAACCAGAGCACGTGCAACAATAATATAAATAATAAAATGAGAACAATCAATGTTCTTTCCATGTGCCAGTCTCCATTCTGTGTGCCTAAAAGATAATTTTTGTTATCAAATAAATATAATAATTTATTATATTTATAAAAAGAAACAGGCTCATACTATTAAATAAATATAATAATTTATTTAATTTTTCTGTGAGTTACTCTGTGAGTTAGGTACTACTTATATCTCTATTTTACATCAAAAGAAAATGAAGCAAAGGGAGGTTAAATAACTTGTCTAAGAAATCAAAATAGTAAGTGTTGGACCCAGACATTCTACTATTGCCATCTCAATAATAGGCCAACTAGGCTAGAGTCATTTAGTTATTTTGAAAAGTACATATGTTTCTTTGGATATAATTTTGAAGGTTAAAAAAGAAAAAGATAAACAATAATCTGCTGATTAAACTGAGAATAAATTAACAATATTTTAGTCTAATGTGCTTTCATCTCTAGTAATGATCACTCCTCAATTTTCTAATTTGTTGTTTTAGTTGACAGATATAAGTGTATATATTTACCATATACAACATATTATTTTAGAGTATAGCTATATTGTGGAATAAATAAATCTACCTAGTTAACATATGTTAGTTAACCTAACAGTTATCTTTTTTTGTGTGGAGAAAAAGAATTTTACATCATGACTATCTGCATGTCCTCTGTAGAGAAATATCTATTAAAGACCTCTGCCAATCTTCTACTTGGGATATTTGTTCTCTTGCTATTGAGTTGTTTGACTCCCTTATATATTTTAAATATTACCGCTTATCAGATGTGTAGTTTGCAAATGTTTTCTCTCACTCTATAGGTTGTCCCATCTTCCCTGTGTTTATTTTTTTTCTATGTAGAAGATTTTTAGTATGATGTGACTTCTTCTGTCCATTTATGCTTTTCTTACCTATGCTTATAGTGTGATGTCCAAAAAATTATTGCCCAGACTAATGTCATGGACCTTTATCCATGTTTTCTTCTAGAAGTTTTATAGTTTGGGGGTCTTACATTTCAGTTTTTAATCAATTTGAGCTAATTTTTGTATATTATGGGAATTAAGAGTCTAATTTCATTCTTCTGAATGTGGCTATCCAGTTTTTCCAACACCATTTATTGAAGAGGCTGTCCTTTCCTCATTGTGTCTTCTAGGAACATGTTGTTGACTTCGATTTGGTAGTGTTTTAAGAATTTTTACAATTTTTTTCATAAGGCATATTTGTCTATATTTTTCTAATAATGATCAGTTTAACACACTTATTAAAGTGTTCATGAGTGCTTTCTGATACTGATTCAAGGCTTCACCCTTCTATAAGTGTAGTGTTAGAAAGTAGATGAGTAATCAGGGACCGTGCTTCCCCTTATATCCATTTTTTGCCAGACTGGTTGCACATTCTTAATATTTTTTTTAAATGTGACTCTGGAAATCTTAAAAAAAAAAACAAAAAAAACAAAAGCCAATTCAAATAACATGTGACCCAAGGTGATTTGGAAGAAACATTTTCTACAATTTGTTTCCCATATCTCTATTAGAAATTGATGACCAGGGAAAATTTTGAAGCTTTTCTTAAGTTTGGAAGACCTGCCAGCCAATTTGGACTATCCATTTTGAAATTTCATTCGTGGTATGCCATGTTTTTGGATTATAAATTTTGGGAATTATTTCTTTAAGAGTTTCCCTAACCTAGCTTATACAAAAGCCTATTCAGTGAGTTACAATTTCAAAAGTCAAAAAATAAACACGTGATTCAAGTTACAAAAATTACAGAGCTTTGTATTTGTATAAGTGAGGCAGGGTAGAAAAGGGGTTTTCTATTCTTTTTTACCTTTCTGGGCTTTTGAAACTCTTATTTTTCTACCAGCTCAGCAATGCAATTAAAGAGCTATGATAGAAAAAACTAGTGTATACTAAGAATTACTTCTTAACTATGAAAATGATATTGTGTAATTCCAAACTAGTAGATAAAAATGGGAAAAATCTACCAAATAGGTGACAGAAAACAAGTATAATAAAATACAGGAAAAAGTCTAAGAATTAGATAAGAGAAAAAACATCTAATACATCAGTAATCTAAGGACATTTACATCCTAAGAAAAAAACTTTTGTAACTAGCAATATGGAAAACTGGATGTCCAGATAAACTTTCCAAATAAAGAATACATTAAAGTATTTCATGAAATATTAACTATGGAGGGTTCTTAAATAATACCAACGACGATGGTTTAAATTCTTTGAATTCCCACATAAAAATAGACTAAAATTATTTAGCAAAACCAAAAACTCATGGATAATATTTACAATGAATCTAGGTAACAAGTTTTTCCTATGGGTTCAAACGTATAAGTAGGTTGAATAAATCATGAAAACCACAAACCCTGCATGGCATTTGTATTGGTGAGACAGAAAGACAAGGGAAGCTACAATGCATATGACAGACCTGAAAGCAGTAGACATCTCTGTTGGTTAACTTGAGACCGGTGGCTGAAATGGTTGTGACGGTGGTGGGAGAGGGAAGAGGATTGCCTAGTGAAATACAGTACGGGCACAAGGGCTCTATAGTAAGCACTAAAGGGCTAGATAAACCTAGCCTTTAAGATCTCCCCAAAATGACTAACTTCTTGCCAAGACAGAGCAACACACAGTGAAAAAATTGCTGAGAGTACAAAAAAATAATAATGATGAGATAAAAACCACAAAAAGAAAGGACATAAAAAGTTCAGATGAAAATGGAGTAAGAGAAGGATACCCCCAAAAAAATCTGAGAAAGCAAGTGACTATTTTTTTTTTAGACTATAAAAATAACAACAGAAAATGGAATTCCATGCAGGTAGAAAAGTCCCTGATCTAAGACATTTAAAAACTTAAGAAAAAGACATTTTTAAAAATAAAAATAAGCAACAGATAATTGTCAAGGTTAAATCCCAACATGTGTATTATTTTAATGAAAAAGATAATTAAGGGCAGGTGCAGTGGCTTACACCTGTAATCCTGATGCTTTGGGAGACCCAGGCAGGCAGATCACTTGGGGCCACGAGTTTGAGACCAGCCTGGCCAACATGGTGAAACCCCAACTCTACTAAAAATACAAAAATTAACTGGGCATGGTGGTGCGTGCATGTAATCCCAGCTACTTGAGAGGCTGAGGCAGGGGAATTGCTTGAACCAGGACCTGG
>CAUYQU010085958.1:0-22474 GCA_963574635.1 Cheracebus regulus | reverse complement strand
AATCACCTCCCCTTCTCCCCCTCTCACAGCCAGGATATCCAGGGGCAGGAAGTGCCAGGCCTAAATGCCTTTTGATGCTTAGAAAAATTCCTTATAAAGCTATTTCTCTCTCTCTCTCTCTCTCTCTCTCTCTCTCTCTCTCTCTCTGTGTGTGTGTGTGTGTGTGTGTGTGTGTGTGTGTGTGTGTGTGTGTAGGTTGGGGTTTAATAAAAGTCTGTATAACAGCCAAACTATCAACATGTTAGAAACCCACAAATATGTGGCTTACCTCCTAGAGCCTTTCTTCTGTTTCTCATGTCACTGACTATTGAGATGTTAGAATCGCCAATCTAAATGTGAGAGGCAGCCGTGGTACAGCCACTCCCCAGCTCTGCTGGTTTCCCCACACTCCCCACAGGAAAGGGCTGTTCCCGGTGCTGAGCAGGCCCCCATGACCAGGACATGTCCTTTGAGGCTCAAATGCATTTATTTACTAAGTGGGATCCACCTCTACCGCTTGATTAGAATCAACGGGAAACACAGAAGTCGGTGGTTGGAGCAGCTCCCTCTCCCGCCCTCTGGCACGCATCTTTCCAGGAGCTGGTGCTTGTGTCCCATCCTGGCCAAGGCCACGGTCAGCTCTCTTGTTCCTCATTTCAGCTTCGACTTGCCCATTGATCTCAATTGGCGACTTAAAGTCCTCCTGGCAACCCCAAGTCTTTTCTGGTGCCTTACTCCCCTTTTCTAGTTTCTTCTTGCACTTCTATTATTTTTGTCTAAAACCAACTGTACTTCCTCTTTCAGGAAGCTCCTCTTGTCTCTCCCCGCTTTTTAAAGGGAGCGGTGAGCCTTACAGGTAGGATGCTGGAGGATTTGTTCACTCCAGTTCTCAAGCTGTGGATGGCGCTGGAGCTGGCTGTGCCTGGCAGGAGGATCACAGGTGGGGAGCGCAGACTTCTGGGGAGCCCAGTGGGTGTCAGCAAGGAAAGGGCACAGTGGAGACCAGACTCTACCAGAAGATGGGGGAGAGCTGCTCAGCAGGTGTTTGGATGTAAAACTTTAGGGAGAAAAAGAGTTGTCTCAGGAGAATTTTGGTAAAGTTCTGTGCATTGTGCTATGTAAAATCTATGCTCTCTCTTCTGGATAACTTATGATAAAAAGATGGATCATTTCTCATAGTTTGGAGGAATATCAGACATGTCCTTGGTAGAGACAACAGATGACATTGCCTTCCTTTCCTCTCCCCTTCTCTTCTCCCTCCCTCCCTCCCCTCCCACCTTCCCCCCTTCCTTCCTTCCTCCTTCCTCCTTCCTCCTCTCCTCTCCTTTTCTTCAAAACTGAGTCTCCCTCTGTTGCCAGGCTGGAGTGCACTGGCACCCTCTTGGCTCACTGAAACCTCTGCCTCCGGGGTTCAACCGATTCTCATGCCTCAGCCTCCCAAGTAGCTGGGACTACAGGCACACACTACCATGCTTGGCTAATTTCCACGTTTTTAGTAGAGACTGGGTCTCACCATGTTGGCCAGGGTGGTTTCAATCTGACCTCGTGATCTGCTGGCCTCAGCTTGCCAAAGCACTGGGATTGCAGTTGTGGGTCGCCGTGCCCGGCCTGAAGTGTATTCTATACAGCATCTCGTAGGGCTCCCAGTAGGACTGCAGTCCGCTTGCCCACACAGGTGCTCACTTTGTCATTTCATAATAAACCCCCCTTGGCTTCCATACCTTCTCCCTGACAGCATTGCTTAACATAAAGCCCCTGCACACATGTGAAGAAAGCATTCAGTGTGTAACATGAAGATCGAGCAGGATTAAATACATTATCATTATTAATATATCCCAGAAAAAAACGGTAAATTCTTTTTATGTAGGAATTTATCTGAACTTGCTACAAACTTAAATAGAGAAATATAAATAAAATGTCTGTTTAGTAGTTATTCATTCTATGCACTGTAAGAATTTTTCAATTAATTCAGAAACTTTATGTTCACATCACTATTACATGATATAAATGTAATTTATGTTTCCAAATCCCAACTTATGCTTTCTATATATATACAAACACAATCAATCCATTGATTTACAGAAAACTGGGATTCAGAACTTTTACTACTAAAAGATGCAAAAATAGAATGTGCTAGAAGTTTCTCTTGCCACAAACCTTTGCTTTTTCATCCAATCAATTTAATCCACCATGAGTCTTTATATCAGATCAAGACTTTAATCCAAAATCACAAGTAACGAGTTCTAATCCTCAATGTATGAGCCCTGTTTCAAGGAAATCACACATGGAAATGGGGGGAAAAAACTCCTAAATAATGGAGTGAAATATCAGCAGAAAGCAGACAAAAATTATTGAATACAGACAAAACAGACCAAATACCTGACTATAATTTACTATCATCTTCCTCACAAATACAAATTCAAAATTGATAATATAATCTCTTCAAATTTTATTTACAATCTGGTGTATATCATCACATTTAAATTCTCTCTAAAACAAAAGTATATGATTCTCAATCCAAAGTGTTTGTCTAGTGGCATCACACTGCTGCTGAAATAAGTATGTACCTATTTTGTGATTAATAGTTTCATGCCTGTCTCTTCAACTAGGGTGTGTTTTGTGCAGTTAAGGCTTATGTTGATTTTGCCCTTCACTATATCTTCAGACCATGTGTATCACTTAACAGACAGTGTGATGGTTAATACTGAATGTCAACTTGATTGGATTGAAGGATGCAAAGTATTGAACTTGGGTGTGTTTGTGTGGGAGTTGCCAAAAGAGATTAACATGTGAGTCAGTGGGCTGGGGAAGGCTGATCCACCTTTAATCTAGTGGACACAATCTAATCACACTCTAGCAAATATAAAGGAGGCAGAAAAACGTAAAAGGCAGGACTGGCTTAGCCTCCCCACCTATGTCTCTCTTCCGTGCTGGATGCTTCCTGCGCTCACACGTTGGACTCCAAGTTCTTCAGCTTTGGGACTGGGATGGGCTCTTCTTGCTCTTCAGCTTGCAGACAGCCTATCGTGGGACCTTGTGATCATGAAAGTCAATACTTAATAAACTCCCCTTTATATATATATAATATATATAATGTTCATGGTATGTCTTACATTAGCATTACTAGCAGTATTTCAGAATAAATTTTAAACTGTACTTTTTCTCAATTAAGTTTAAAAGATATACACACACAAACACACACTTCTGGATTTTCAATTTGGGGGTTGTAATGTGGTTCTATAAAAATCAATTTTTATCATGAAAGTAAGTTAAATAAATCTGATTAAAATTCAGGAAATATATAGTATACATATATATATATATGTGTGTGTGTGTATATATATATATATATAATATTTCTATTAGTTCTGTCTCTCTAAGAGAACCCTACTACACTCAGTAAATGTATGTTTACAGACGGAATGTGTGTTAGCATTGCCACTTAATCTTAAATTGTTTTAACAGTTTACGATAGAAGAAGAATAATTTTTGGCTGTCTTTCTAAATTGAAATTCAGAGATTGAAATTTTAGCACTAAAATTAGGCCAACGGAATTAACACCAAACTTTATTAAATTTTGTTTCAAGAAATCATTTTTTTCTGCTTATGACATGTCTATTAGCATTATTAACAGTATTTCAGAATAACTTTTAAACTATATTTTCTCTCAATTAAGTTTAAAAGATATAAACACATATACAAACACACACTTCTGGATTTTCAGTTTTGGGGATGTAATGTGGTTTTATAAAAATCTATTTTTATCACAAAGGTTAGTTAAATTTGAAATAAATTTATGAAGAATCTCGCATATATAAACCTCCATTAATTAGACAAAACTAAGTATGTCAGTTCCAGATGTCTAGTTAATTACTTGATATTTTGATCCCAAAAAGTATTGGACACTTATATAAGAAGCAGAAAAAAACATATGGAAGAAACCTTAGAGATCATGTACTGGCAACATCTTTTTCCCAATGCAATTTTCAAAATTATTTCTAAGTAAACACCATTTGACTGTTACTTGGTAAAATTATAATGTATACGGGAAGGATGGATGCTGGATGCAGACTGATCTGGCTTTGAAGTGACTTTTGTCTCATTAGGCATCAATTGCCTGTATGTTATATGAAAGTAATATTCTCTAAGCTATTGAAAATCTAATGATAACAATATATGAGTCGGCTTTAGCATATTCTGTCACATACAGTAGATACTCAATAAATACCATTCATTTAATGGATACTACAGTAGTGGTTCTCAAAGTGTTGTGTGGGGATGCCTGATGATCCTTGCTATCCTTTTAAAGGATTGTGCTACTTTCATACTAATCTGCTTGCTATTTGAATTTTTTTACTCCCTTTCTCTCACACAGGGCACAGTGGAATTTCTTTTTTTATTTTTATTTATTTATTTATTTTTTACTTGCATTTTAGGTTTTGGGGTACACAGGCACAGTGGAATTTCTTTGAGGCTGTCTGGTGAATGAAGATGTCATTGCTCTGACATACATCATTGTGTGTGTATGTGTGTTATGTGTTTAGTTTAAATTTCAAATATGGGAAATATAAAAGGATATAATCTTTTAAAACCAATGATTTGGAGGCTGTCAATATTCTTTAAGACTGCAAAAGTGTTCTGAGACAGAATTTTTAGACTGAAACATGGTATTAGAATTTTGAGAGTGAAACACAGTACCCTGTGCATTCGGTGTTGACCCTCCCATGAGCACTAGATATAAATGTGAGCGGATTCCATGATAGAAAACGGCCCTGCCTTTATTACCTAACTCACTTGTACCAGAATAGCCCTAACATCACTCACCCCTTGTTCACTCTTTAGGGAACTATTTGAACTCCTTCAGAAGACTGACTCCTTGATAATCCGGTAGTACTCCTCTTTCCAACATTTCACATTATTGCAAGTTGCATTATAGTGAACAGAATTTTACTGAAGGACATGAGCTATATTTCCAGTTTTACTGAGTGTATCATTTTGTTTTGTCAGACAAATATAATTATGGCTGAAAATTTATAAAAAATCTAAAAGTCATCATTGCCTCTTTTCTTGCTTAACCTGCATAATCAAGTGGTCGAGTCCTATTGATTTTTCTCCTCAACAGCTCTCCAATTTCTCTTCTTCTTTGTGTCTCCATTGCATCAATATTGCTCAAGCAACCATCACTCTCCCCTATTCATTAGAGCCGCATTCTATCTGACTCCTATCCACTGGGATAAATTCAAAGAAACTGATTTTAGTATTTCATTTCAGCAATTATCTTCTTTGAAATATTGTTAAAAATATTGTCATTTTTTGCTTTGCCCCCATTCCTAGGTGGACCAAACTCTCCATGAATCACGACATTGAACTCTGCTTTGAATGAGTTGTTCAGCAGTGCATAGACGGTGCCTCATAGCCGTGGGCATCAATCCAGAAACGTTCAGTCTGTGCCTTGTACCAAGTCTGCATATATCTAGATAAAATGAATCTGTCAGCCTACTTTGACAATAAAATGATGGGAATATGAAAAGCTGAATTAAATCTAAGACCAGGTGAATTCTGAGAGAAGTCAGGGAAGAGAATAGCCGTCATAGAGATAGGAAATCTTAGACTATTCTGATTCTGAATTCTAATAAACGTAACTAAAAAAGATCAGATTAAAACTGTTTACTTGTGAGGTATATGTCCTGGAACTAAAGGCATTTTCCATGTTAAATATAATTAAATGACCTACAGAATAAAAGAATGTCTTAAAAATATTTATCAATATTTCCTATCAGAGAAATGTTACTTATAAATATTTATTATATTTTGAATAAAAAGTGACATAAGGAGTATATTTCTATTAAATTAGTCATGTGTAAATTATATAAGCAATTATTTAAAAAAATATATTTTTAATGAATAAAATATTTTAAAAGGTAAATTAGTAACACAATAGTCATACTGATGAATTTATGCATTCATTAGAAGAAATTGCTTCTGAGGCTTTCTTGTATTTCTAGAATACAAAAATGAAACAGCAAAAACTGTATTATTCAACACAACTTTACATACCATTTATTGTTAGTGCAACGACATAGCAGTTAATTAGACCTAGCTATATTCTTGAAGGACTTCACTTTCCCTCGGCAGAACAATAGGGAATAATGATCACTTTCTTGAAAAAAATCACATTAACAAAATGTGAGATTCTGATGCATGAATCCATCTTAGCTTTTGGGACATGTACTGTCTAGCATTATCCACATTGTTGCTGAGATCTCAGTAGCATGCAAACGTGTGAAAAGTAAAATCACATTTCGTCCTAATAGAGTTACAAATTGGGATTGTTTTTCTCTACCAAGTACTCTGAATGAAATATTTCTGAAGTTAAAACCTCAAATGTAAAGGAGGATGGTTGGGTCTTATTTTATTTTATTTGGTGGCAAGTTTGGAATACAGCAGTTATTTGGTGGCTTAAGTCTGCGTAACATCTTGAAGGACTGATTTTTAGTAAATGCACATCATATAGGACTATATATAGAACTTCAAAATACAAATAGGTTTTCAACACTGTAAATTAAATAAAATCTGGAACAACTGATAAGGAAAATTCTCATTTTTAACATTCTAGAGTGAGGTTTTTAATTTGAAATTCTCAGAATGGGATTTTGTGTGTCAAGGTAGGGTGCTGTACTCTTTTTGTGGAGCCTCTTCAATTCTAAGGAGTCTTAGGGTCACTTAACGGAACTCTACACTTAGGAAGTGGTTAAAATTGCTTCTTCCTTAGTAACTGAGCAGCAAATGTCCTATTTGGTTCAGTATGAGCAGCATAAATTAATATAGAAAATGAGAGGAAAAAAAATCTTAAAAGACTGAGTAAGATCAAAATATGGTTATGCTGTACAAAAATCAGTTCTTTAGCGATATGTTTTACTTCCATTGTGATCAATTTATGAATCATAATCTGAATAGATCTATGTAAACTGGTAAATATATATGGTTTTGCCTTGAACTTATTAGACAATGTCCTAGTGATTTCTAACAATACATATTGTAACAAAATTCCTATAGAAAGTTATATCCTTGATGTTCATCAAAATGCTTCAGTTCTGTAATGTCAAAACATTTTACTTTCCCAACATATATATTATTTTCACAATGCTTCTAAAAAGTACAGAACATCTCTATAGGGGATAATGAATGAAGAGGTTATTTGCAGTAAAAGAACTTATTTTAGTGCCAGTTTAAGCCATAAATAAACTTCAGAGAAGAGAGATGAGTTCACACTGTGGGTTTTTTTTTTTTTAATCTTGGACTTCATGATTTTCATTTTATTTTCTATTTTGTAAGACAATTAGTTTTTATCCTACTCTCAATGCAGAGGGAGAGAGCTAATAAATAAATACTGAATAAGAGGAGGACCAGCAAAGGAAGTGTTACGCTGCTCGCCTCCTTCTGAAGTACTATTTTGCTTATTATGTCAGTCCCTCTTTTTCTGATACTTTTTACATCAAGAAAATAGCACGACTAAGACTGAGAAATTGGAATACATTTTTTAAGGACAGTGAAGTATGATGCATCATAAATCTCAGAGAACTATAGAGTCATAAACGAACCAACACAATGTTCTGGATATGTCTACACTCTTAATTGCTACTAAAAATTTCTTGTTAACAAGATCATAACTTACCAAATCAAGTGCTGCACCTGAAATTTCAACTACAATTGCCAATTTTTAGGTTACTGAAATATATAAAATCCAGATGGAGATACTACATCAACATAACGTTGGCCGGGTTTGGTGGCTCATGCCTATAATCTCAGCACTTTGGGAGGCTGAGAAGGCAGATCATTTGAGGTCAGGAGTTCAAGACCAGACTGACCAACATGGTGAAACTCCATCTCTACTAAATATACAGAAAATTAGCCTGGCATGGTAGCAGGTGCCTGTAATCCCAGCTACTCGAGAGGCCGAAGCTGGAGAATTGCTTGAGTCTGAGAGGTGGAGTTTGCAGTGAGCCAAGACATGCCACCACACTCCAGCCTGGGAGAGAAAGTGAGACTCTGTCTCAAAACAAACAAACAAAAACAAAAAAGCCCATTAAACACAGTCTTTAGTATTAACCTGTTTTTTTTTTTTTTTTTTTTTTTAATTGTGATTGCTGCTACTGGGGAGTAATCCATGTCCCAAGAGAATTATATGCGGATAATGCTGATAACTTCATTGAACTACAAAAGGAATTTTGAGGAAACAAGATATGAAGAGGGAGAGGGCACTTCAGAGAACCCAGAAGATGAAAATATTGTCAAGACAAATCTCTAAACAAGGATTTTACTCAGCTAATTCTACATCTCAGAAAGATGCAATGGTCTGAATAAAAAGCAACATTATACATAATTTAAAAGCTCTTCATTCCTTGGAATGGATCTACATTCCATCTCTTAGAATTTGTAAGTCATAATGTATTAGATATGGTATTGGCTACCATTGCACAGATTAATTATAATTTTAGTATATTTTCAGTATATAATTAAAATACAAATAAAAACTTCCAAAATTTCTAATTGATCCTTTTTTTTAATCTATTTTCAAAAAAATCTGCATATTACTATTAAGTGTAGCAAAACAATGTAAATTGTTTTCATGACATTTGATATCTTCTACAATCTGGCCTTTGCCCATGTCTTAAACTTTCACATGCTGCTTCCCACATAGGTGTTTCTCCTACCTCTATTCAGAAGAATCTAAATTCTCTTTCTAACATATGGCAGTGTGTTTCATTGCTATACAAATTTAGTCAAGGTCTTACTTCTTCTTAAAATCTCTCCTGTGTTCTGGCTGCCACAAAATACCTGATTATCTTTAAAGTACTAGCAGATCATTTTACTATAAATCCTTTTCTGACCCTGATCTATGAATTGACTGTTAACTTTAATTAATCCTCTCCCTAACCCCGGCATCTACCATGGTGAGTACCATATTCAAACTCACTTCGTTGCTTAAATGTTGGTCTCTTCTTACTAAATTGCAACTAAGGTGGGGATAATAGCAAATTCAACTGTGTGAATCAGTGTATAGTGCCTGCCTCATAGAAATGAAGTCCTCAAGAGATGTGCCATGAGTTGAAAATAATAGATAAGATACTAAATAGGTTGCCAATAGACAGATCAGTGAGTGGTTGAGAGCTGGAACTCTAGAATTAGAGCTATGAATCCACGTGTGTGGGCCCTTAGAAAGTTAAATACTATTTCAAAAATTGGGCCATATAGGTAGCGAGATAGTGCATGCAAAATGGTTGTCAGGGAAAATAGCCTATGGTAAGACGTAAGTAATATTATATCACTATAATATTGAATGAGTTAACAGTATAATTATCTGCACTATTTCTGCAAACTAGATTTTGTAAATTGCAACCAAGGGCTAAGAATGTATAATCTCTTTCAAATTCTTGATTCATGCTGCAGATACCAATTATTTGACAGCTGCATTGGATGTTGCCATCACAGCCACTGCGAAGACTCAGGGATGAGTTACCTTATCCTTAGCTACGTAATCAAAATTTAGACCTGGGAGACAGCATGTGCCGGGCATTCCCCCGCTAACCCACCATTTACCATTTATTTTCCTGGTAATTGAGGAGCGGAAGGATCCAGCACTGCTGTGACTCCATAGAGGAAGGACAGCAACTGAAAGAAATATGCACCAAATACAACACAGAAAAAGAAAGAAACAATTTCCCTCAAATACCACTTGACACCTCTGTGAAATATGAGTACTGTACGCACTAGACAACACATAAAGGCAAATATCTACCATAGTGACTAAATAAGGATATCTAGTGAAGAATTTTTTATCCTATGATTTTGAAATATAAATTATAAATTTTATCATGGTTTTTTAAATATCAGTTTTTAATACTCATATTTATTGACAATATAAGATGTTTTATTGGAAATATTTTATGTTTATTCACCCAATGCTGCAGCAGAACAGAAGCATAGCTTTGTATGAATATTAAGAAAACAAACGAAGTTAAAATCTAGGAAGTAGAGAAGGTTTCTTAGAGATAAGATTCTGTAGAATAACTGGTACAAATCAATCTGAATTTGTTATTCTGGCCTGTCAAAACAAAGAGACAATTAAAAATCATAGTAAGAATTTTATGTGACTAGTGTAAGTATATATTTTCATCTAAATAAGAAACCATATATCTGAGGAATAAACTCAATCTGACATTCAAAGAACCATGGATTTCAAGCCTCAGGCTTTTCCGTGATAGTCCTTTCTACCTGTAAGAGAGTGTTAATCAGGGAAATGAAAGCAGCAAAAGAGAGATAACATATACAAGTACATTAGGAAGTTTCCTCTTGGGCCTTTAAAATATATGGATTGTAAAAGGGATGACACAATTTTAGTCATTCAACTAATCTTAGATATAGGATAGTATCTCAACTACACATTTACTTTACCATTAAGTTTTTCCTATATTTTATTTTGCTCATTGTAGAAAAATATCTTAGATTTTTCCCCAATAGCATCAAATGACGCTCTCTAAATATCCAAATGAGGAGAAACTGGTTAAATAATTTATGAAACATTCAAAAACTAGAAAATTACTGTTGATATATATTTAGAAAGTAGTTATGTGAACATAGTCTAATCTTAACATATTTAAAATAAACACTACAAAATAATATATATACATATTCATAATCTATAATATGTATTATGTATTTAAGATATATTCTTGGAGTTTACATATTTTTAATTGCTCACAATTATCTGAAAGATCATGAATTGTCTAACACAAGAGGATAACACTCAATTTTATTAAAAAGGTAAAGTTTATAACCGGGTTAAGACATGAATTAGTTTTATACTATGATTTTCTAAGCTTGTTTAAGCTATGAAATACGTACACACACACACACACACACACACACATATATATACACACACACATATATATGTATATATGTATATATGTGTGTGTGTGTTTGAAACAATCTATTTAAAGCATATATATATATGTTTTATATATATGTTATATAAACATATATATATATGTTTTATATAATGTTATATAAACATATATATAAAACATATATATATATGTTTTAAATAGATTGCTTTTCTTAACATTGGGCCTCTTATAACTACGGTTACAAATGAAGTGTTTTGATTTTAAATTACTTTCACCATATCTAAGCAAACCAAACGTTAAGCGCAATCCTTTGAACAATTTACTTAAGCAAATCCCTTGAGGGATTATTAGCCAGAACTTCATATATGACTTTATTTTCCTTATAAAACAAAACAATCAGTAAAATCTTAATGAACTAAAGTAAGCTAAATTATATAGAATCATTTTACAGAATTCTATTTTAATTTTTAGATTTAAACACACTAAATCTGAAATGAAAGGACTGCAAGTTTGTAAAATACTGTAACATGGCACCATTATTGCAAGTACTTTTTTCTGTAGATACTGTTTGCCACTCAGAAATTTTTTCAAACAGTTAGCTCAGAAAAGGTTTACAGTACTCAAAGCATAAATATACATGTTCATAGACAAAAATTTTTTCAAGACGAGTAGCTTTTATTATAAATAAAATTATGTATTTTTTTTTTGCCTTTAAATTTTGCTGAATGTCTTCAAATACCTGAACCATGATTTTAGAGTTTAGCTGGCCTACTGTGGGATCTAGAAAAATTATTTAACCTTGATATAAATCAGTTTCCTCCCTCTAAAATGGGAGTAACAAACTGATACCCAAAAGTCATGTTAATTAAATTAGTTGAATACATGCAAAAAGTGTTTGTCACATTGGCCAGAACATTGTTAAGATCCAGAAAGTAAATTGGCTGTTGATAATGTTATTATCATGATCATCTTTATTATTTAGGGGACTCTATAAATACTCAATTTAATGGTTATCTATAAATATGAGTTTTAAGTAAGGTATACTTGGTATCTTTTCCTATTATAAGCTATCTACTGTTTAATGTTAATTACTTTTTCTGCAATAGAGAATATTTTCTAAATATTAAAGGAAAAGAGTGTGTATTCGATCACACCCAAAACAGTGAAATGTAGGCAGCCGTTTTCAGAGGCTAAGGAGGCTTTATTCCGAAGCTCTGCCACTAAAAGAGAATAAAAATATCTTTTTTCTTTGGAAATGAATATTTCTAAATTCTTGATGAAGAAAAATTCCAAATACTTGATGAAGAAAAGTACAATTAAGCCTTATATAAAAGTTAATTTTCATTAGGGAAAATTAAAGACTCTTACCCCATTACTGTTGAAAAGAGGAAACTCATAAACATAACATTTAATTCGGTATAATAAAATTGGAAGGGATCGTTTCTTCAAGACTGAGAAAAGTCACCAAAATATACAGAAAAGATGGAGTACTTCCATTAAATCTATTTGTTTCAATAAAAGGAGATTATACAGTGACCTTTTCTGGAGCTGCCTTGGTTTCTCCATTTTTAATCATTATGCAAGATTCGGCAGAAATTCTTGCTGACACTTTGCTCCTCAGGGGGCAATTAAGAGAGTAGTGAATTCACTGGAAACTGAAAATCATTCCACTTTACTACTGAAAATGACAGTAGAGAGGTTCAGATATTTGGACTGTCAAAGCACTCTTCCAATATTAAATAACACAAGAATCCATAAAGTTGTTCTTAAGGAAAATTGCATATTCTAAAGAATGTACTACAAATACTGCACAAATAGAATGACTGTTAATAATTATAATTAATGTTATATTATACAAAATGTAGAGCTATAGTCCTATATTTATTATTTGTATATTTATATGAATTTCTTCTTGGAAAATCTGCTATATTGGTTTTTGTCTAGCTTGCTTTTTCTATTCTATGTTTCAAACATAGTTTTTCTAAGGATTTTGTTTTTCATAGCTGAAAACATAACTGTACTAATTTGTTTATCCAAAGCAAATTAACATAAACAAAACAATTACAGTGATTATGAAGTATTTGTATATGTTTTCAAAAAGTATTTCAGTATAAGATGTAATCTAAAAGGCTTTATTTATTTACTCAGCCAGTTTTTTACTGGACATTGTTATACTTTTTGTGCTGTAAAAATATTTATAACAATCTGAGATGAATGACTTTGAGCTAAAACCTTAGATACATAGCTGACTTTGTCCTTTAGTAAAAATTTCTAAAAGTATATAACCAATCAAAGGGCAGGGATACTTTTGCAAGGTTTTCAGCTATATTGCCATATTGGTAGCACCAGTTTGCACAACCATAAACACTATGCAAGTATGCCTGTATTATTTTTGAATTACATATATTTAATGTGTATATCATGATGTTTTCACACACATATACATAGTGACATGATAAATCAAGCAATTGACAATCCATCACTTCACATAGTATGTGTGTATGTGGGAGTGTGAAAGTGATTATGTGCGGTAAGAGCACCTAATAATCCCTATGTGTTGTGGGAGGGACCCAGTGGGGGGTAATTGAATCATGGGGGCAGTTTCCCTCATGCTACTGTTGTGATGGTTTTATAACAGGCTTTCCCCATTGTTTGGTTTTCACACTTCTTGCTTCTGCCACTTTGTGAAGAACAATATGTTTGTTTTGTTTTCCCTTATGCCATGAGTGTAAGTTTCCTGAGGCTCACCAGCCATGCTGAACTGTGAGTAAATTAAACCTCTTTCCTTTATAAATTACCCAAGGTATATAACGGTATGTCTTTATTAGCAGTGTGAGAAGAGGCTAATACACAGTGTTCTAAGAAAAGTTTCTTTTGACTTTTTAGGTAGATTTCAACTTGAGTTACATTATCTTCTTTGAAGAAGATATATATTATTGGATATTTTTTGAAAAATATAATCACTATGGCCACATATTTAAGCTACTAAGAAGGGACAAAAAATGAAATAAAATACATGTACAAATTATATATATATATATATATGTGTGTGTGTGTGTGTGTGTGTATATACACACATATATATATATAATATCATATATGTATTTCAATTTCCTAAAGCTTAGACCCTTGCTCTCAACTCCAACTTGTATACACAATTTCCTACTGATGTAGTCACTTTCATGCCAAATCTTTTGGAAGCTTGACCCTATGCCTTCCTTAATATCCTACTTCTATAAGCACATTTGGTAAATACAGGCAGAAAAGAAGTCCTGTCTGTGATGTATATCAGCAATAAGCCTGCATTGCCTTCAAATAAAACAAGCATTTGACTCTTCCCACTGATACCTTTCTTGTCCATTTTACTGTTATTTCTTTACTAGCTGGTAAAAAAAAAAAACCTCCCGATTGTTCTGTTCTTGGATTCTTGACAATTTTAGTTTACTCACAAAGCATCCAGAGTAGCCTTATAAAAAATTAAGTCACTCCTGGCCCTTCTATGATCAAAACCCCACAATGTCTTTTCATCTCACTATGAGTAAAAGTCAACTCCCTTAAATTAATCTTCAAAATCCCACTTGATTCACCTCAGACAGTTCTCCTCTGACCCCTGACTCTGTTTACTGTTCTTCCCACCCTTTCTCAGTCGGCTTCACTCACACTGTGTTCCACACAGGCTCTTCCTGCAGAGAGTGCTTCTGCTGCACTCCCTCGCATCCCTCAAGACTTCACTCCAAAGCTGCTGTCTTGGGTCTGCTTTGACCCATCTACTTAATTTTTAAAACCACAACCCTTTCACTCCTGGTATGCTTCAGCTCCCGCCACCATTTTATTTTTCTGTAGAGCTCTTACCCGGAAACTTGCTACCACTAGTCCAAAGTACTGTGTGTAGACTTTCAGGGTTCCTGGGTATGAAGATATATATCCTTGTATATTCCCAGGTGCTTGACAGTCTCCCATGACAGGAGAATGCATCTTTCCCTCCCATTTGGTCCTGCGGGCTCCCTAGTCCAGTGAGGTTTAAGAGAAGGTGACATACATTACATTTAAGTAGAAACAGTAAGAACAATTATATACTTTCACTATTAATTTTTTTTTTCTGCCATGAGAACTCTTTCCTCCAAAAAGAAGTACCCCTTTAAGTTAGTAAATGCAGTAATCAAGTAGAGTTTATTTCTATTTGAAAATACACTTTTAGAGGCGACAAAAGAAAAATAATTTTTAAAATAAAGCACACCTGCAGGATCTAGAAAATAGCATCAGAAGGGCAAATCTAAGAGATATTGGCCATAAAGAGGAGATAAAGCAAGAGTAGAAAGTTTATTCAAAGGGATAATATTCTCAGTTATTCTGGCAATTATTTTATGGCTACATAGTATTCCATGGGGTATATATACCACATTTTCTTTATCGAATCTGCCATTGATAGTCACATACATTGCTTTTGTGTCTTTGCTATCGTCAACAGTGTTGTGATGAACAAATGAGTGCATGTGTTTTTTTGGTAGAATATTTTATCTTCATATATATACATACAGTAATGGGATTGCTGGGTCAAATGATAGTTCTTTGAGAAATCTCCAAATTGCTTTCCACAGAGGCTGAACTAATTTACATTCCTACTAACAGTGTAGAAGCGTTTTCTTTTCTTCACAGCCTCACCAGCATTTGTTATTTTTTTTTGACTTTTAATAATATTCTGACTGGTATGAGATGATATCTCTTTGTGGTCATAATTTGCATTTTTCTGATTATTAGTGATGTTGACCAGTTTTTCATGTTTGTTGGCCACTTGTATGCCTTCATTTGCACAGTGTTTATTGATGTCTTTCCCTATTTTTTAATGGGTTGTTTGTTTTTTGCTTATTAAATTGTTTAAGTTCTTTGTAGATTCTGGATGTGACACATTTGTCAGATGCATAGCTTGTGAATCTATTCTCCCATTTTAAGTTGTCTGCTTACTCTGTTGACAGTTTCTTCTGCTGTGCAGAAGTTTAATTAGGTCCCACTTGCCAACTTTTATTTCTGTTGCAATTGCTTTTGAGGACTTAGTCATAAATTATTTTCCAAACCCAATATCCAGAATAGTGTATCTTATGTTTTATTTTAGGATTCTAATAGTTTGAAGTGTTAAGTTTAAATCTTTAATCCATCTGTGTTACTTTTTGTATATGATGAAAGGTAGGTGCTGAGTTTTATTCTTCTGCATATGGCTAGCCAGCTATTCCCAGTGTCATTTATTAAATAGGGAATCATTTCTTCATTGCTTTTTTGTTGTTGTTGTTGTTGTTGACGGTCAAAGATCAGAGGAGTGTAGGGATGGGGCTTTATTTCCGAGTTCTCTATTCTGTTCCATTGTTCTATGTATCTGTTATTAAAGCAGTACAGTGGCTCTTTTGGTTACTGTAGCCATATATTATAATTTGAAGGTGGGTAATATGACACCTCCAGCTTTGTTGTTTTTAATTAGGATTGCTTTGGCTATTTGGGCTCTGTATATATGAATTTTAGAATAGTTTCTTTTTTTCTATTCTAAAATGTTAAAAATGATATTGGTAGTTTGAATAGCATTAAATCTGTGGATTGCTTTGGCCAGTGTGGCCATTTTAACAATATTATTTCTTCCAATCTGTAAGAATGGAATATTTTCCTATTTGTTTGTGTCACCTATAATTTCTTTCATCAGTGTTTTGTAATTCTTTTTGTAGAGATGTTTTATCTGCTTGGTTAGTTATGCTACTAGGTAATTTATTTTATTTTGTTTTTGTCACTATTGTAAATGGGATGCTTTTCTTGATTTGGCCCTCAGCAAGAAGATTACTGGTGTACAGAAATGCTACTGATTTTTGTAATTTGATTTTCTTTCTTGGAACTTAACTAAAGTCACTTATTGGTTCCAGGAGCCTTCTGGCAGAGTCCTTAGGGTTTTCTACTTATAGAAGCATATCATATGTTAAGAAAAATAATTTGGCATCTTCTTTTTCTACCTAGGTGACTTTTGTTTCTTTCTCTTTCCAGATTGCCCTTAGATCTCCAGTATTACGTTGAAGCAAAGTGATGAGTGTAGGCATCCATGTCTTGTTCCAGTTGTCAATGGTAATGCTTCCAGCTTTTGCACATACAGTATGCTGTTGGTTGTGTGTTTGCCATAGATGGCTTTCACTGTTTTGGAGCATGTTCCATTGATGCCCAGATTCTTGAGGGTTTTTATCATGAAGGAATGCTGGGTTTTATTGAAGGCTTTTCCTGAGTCTATTGAGATGATGATTTAATTTTTGTTTTTAAGTTTGTGTATGTGGTAAGTCCCATTCATTAACTTTTGTATATTGAACCAACCCTGCATCCCAGAAATAAGGCCAACTTAATAGTTGTAAATTAACTTTTTCACTTGCTGCTGGATTCAGTTTGCTAGTATTCCGTTGAGAATTTTGCATCCATGTTCATTACGGATATTGGCCTTTAGTTTTCTTTTTCATTGGTATCAGGGTGATGCCGGCTTCATAGAATTACCTAAGTAGGATATCGTCGTGCTCAGTTTTTTGAAGTAGTTTCAGTAGAATTGATAGCAGCTTTTTTTTTGCCCATCTAGTAGAATAGTAGAATTTGGCTGTACATGCATCTGGTCTAGTGCTTTATATGGTTGGTAGGATTTTTTTTTTTTTAACAAATTCCATTTCAGACCTTGATACTGATCTGTTTGGGATTTCAATTTTTTTTCCAGATTCAATATTGGGAAATGACTGTATTTCCAGGAACCTACCTATATCCTCTTGATTTTTAATTTATGTGTATAGGGATATTCAAAGTATTTTGAATACCACTGAGGATAATTTGTGTTACTGTGTTATCTGTTCTAATTTCACCTTTGTCGTTTCTAATTGTCTTTATTTTGATCCTCTTGTTTTCTTTGATAATCTAGCTCAGAGGTTCCCAACCTGCGAAGAATCAGGCTGCACAGCTTGGGGCTAGTGGGGTGGCAAGTGATCATTACCACCTGAGCACCTCCTGTCAGATCAGCAGCTGCATTACATTCTCATAGGGGCAAACCCTTCTGTGAATTGCACATGTGAAGGATCCAGGCTGTGCACTCCTTATGAGAATCTAACTAATGCCTGATGATCTGATGTGGAACAGTTTCATCCCAAACCCCACCCCATTCTCTCCTATCCTTTGAAAAATTGTCTTTCATAAAACCAGTCCCTGGTGCCAAAAAGGTGGGGGATCACTGTTCTGGCTAGTACTCTATCAACTGTGTTTATCCTTTCAATAAACAAACTTGTGATTTCATTCTTTGTATGAATGTTTGGGTCTTGATTTTATTGAGAACAGCTCTGATTTTAGTTGTTTATTTTCCTCTGTTAACTTCAAGGTTAGTTTGTTCTTGTTTTTATTTTTTTTATTTTTCAGTAACATATTCATTTATTACCATTATCAAGTATATGTACCATACACAATTGTATGTTGTATATGCTACATTTTTTTTTTTGGAAAATGTCAACTTTTATTTATTCATTTATTTATTATTATACTTTAAGTTCTGGGGTACATGTGCAGAACGTGCAGGTTTGTTACATAGGTATACACATGCCATGGTGGTTTGCTGCATCCATCCCCCCATCATCTACATTAGGTATTTCTCCTAATGCTATTCCTCCCCAATCCTCCCACCCTCTGTTATCCCTCCCCTGGGCCCCCAGCCTCTGACAGGCCACTGTGTGTGATGTTCCCCTCTCTATGTGTTCTCATTGTTCAACATCCACTTATGAGTGAAAACATGTGGTGTTTAGTTTTCTGTTCTTGTGTCAGTTTGCTGAGAGTGATGGTTTCCATGAAGTAGATGTTCAGCACAATAAGCTTTCCAATTAACACTGTTTTTGCTATATTCCATATATTTTGGTATGTTGTGTCTCTGTTTTCATTTATTTCAAAGAATGTTTTGGTTTGTGTCTTAATTTCCTTGCTTTCTTGCAAAGTCATTCATGAGAAAGGTGTTTAACTTTCATGTAATTGTGTGATTTTTAGAAATATTTTAAATATTGAATTCTATTTTTCTTCCATTTTGGTCTGGGTCTGTAAGTGGTTTGATTTTGATTTTTCAAAAATTTATTGAGACTTGCTTTATGACTGAGCTTGTGATGAGAAGAATGTACATTCTGTGGTTGGTTGGTGGATTATTCCGCATATGTCTATTAGGTCCAACTGGTCAAGTGTTGAATTTAAGTCCTGAATTTCTTTTTTAGTTTTACGTAGACCATGTTTTTGAAAGACATTCGTATTTATGTTCAAGAGGCCTATGTGTGTCATTTCTTAGTGTTTTTGTCATCTCTTAGCGTTTCTTTTTTTTTCTCTTTTGGCAGGTTTGGTATCAATATCTTAGTTTATAAGGTAAGTTGAAAGAATTTGCTCTTATTTTCCCCCAAATTTCTGTAAAACTGTTATTCTATGTTAAATAGGACTCATCAGTCAAACCATCTGGTGCTGGAGGTTTTATTGGGAGGGGAAGAGGAAGGTTTTATTTATAAATGTAATTACTCTAATAAAAGAAAGCAATTTATATTTGCTATATAGTCTTGCATCTAATTTGTTAAGTTATATCTTTCAAAGAATTTGTTTACCTCACTAAAATTGACAAATTGAATGATATGAAGTTAGTCATATTTTGTTATTTTATCAGTGCTTGCACATCAATATTGAAATATTCTTATTTTATTATTGATAATGGTATTTTTCTTCTTTTTCCCTTCATTTTACATATACCTTTTCAGTTTTAATATTCTCAAAGAATCATTGTTGAGCATTATTAATTTCTGTAATTTTTTTCAACTTTTATTTTAGATTCTGGGAGTCATGTGCAGGTTTGTTAAAAAGGTATACTACATGATGCTAAGGCTTGGAGTATGATTAAACCCCTCACCCAGGAAGTGTTCTGTTTTTCTGTTTAATGCTTTTTATTATCTTTATTATTTCTTGGCTTCTTCTAACTAGACTCAGTTGGCTGTTCTCTATAATCCTAAGACAAAATCTCATATAATTGATTTTAAGGATATCTTTTATCTGAAGATAAATCTGGCAAGTCTTAAATTTCTCTAAGAGCACTGCATTACTTGCATTCCATGAATTTTGATAGACTGAATTTTAAAAAAATTTTCAATAAAAGTATTTTCTAACATGTTTTGGTTATTTATTTGGACATATGTTATTTAAAATTGGATTGTCTCATTTCCATGTGCATTCTATAGGCATTGTCTGTAAGTTTCCTCTCTGCTTACATAATTAATTCAAACTAGCTCCCCTTCTTTGCCAGAACATTGAAGTATATTATCTCACTCATATGGTAACATGAATTGCATTTGAAAGGAGAAACACTTTCCTCAAATGTCTTTGCTGTTAGTCCATTTAAAGCTGTTTTCATTAGAATGCATTTCAGTATCTTGAAGAAATATGAAAAATTAGAAACACCACAAAAAGCCACAACTGATCTGCAAACCAACAGTTAATGTCTAATGTCTGTGAGTGTATGAAATTCTATAAATAAGTCCCAGTAATATCAATTCCATAAATTTGTAGTCACTAAAACAGACTGAGGGTATTGCTAAGGTTTATGTTGAGCTTTACTGATGAAAGTTTTTGTGCTTGTGTTACCTTGTTTCATTTCACAATAATATTGCAATGTTTTCATTAATACTATGTTCACATTCCATAGTTTTGTTTCTGAGTGACAGAAACAAAAAAGTCTCTAGTGCTTAAAAAGTTTAGAAATAAATTTTGAATTCAGTTTTTTATCCTATATTTTTAATCTCAATTTGTAATCCTTCAGTACAGAATTTTCCACCTAAAATATATTGCCCGTTTTACATGACACACTTGGGATAAAAGTAACCTCTTCTACACTAAATTTGGTAAAAAAACAAAAACAAAAACAAAAAACTATCACAGACTTACCTACTTAAGTTTACCAGATTTGTATGTTTTCAGAATTACTCTTCTTGACTTACTGTCTGAGAGGTTATGTAATGAATAGCAAATTATTTTCCCTAACTCTAAATATAATCTGAGCATAATGCAATTTGAAATTTGCTGTTCATCAGCAACCTCATATGACATAAAACTTCTTCCAAAGAGCCCTGTTAACTGAGTTTTGCAATAAATGTGATATTAATCACAGGTTTCAAATATGTCATGCTTTTAATTTCCTGATAATCTTCAACATACTTGTCCTCCATTTTAATGTTTCAAAGGGAGAATTTAATGACAATTAGTTTTCAGTGACAGCTGGTGACTCTGCATGAAGGCACGAAGTTGTGTACTCCCTCTCTCTTTTTTTTTTAAAAAAAGAATTCATTGATCTCATATGTTTCCATTCTGCCAGCAACATTTCCCTTATGACTGTCCTAAAAATAGAGAAAACATGACCCAACACTAATGTGACATTCTATTTTCAGTGAGTGACTTTGTTTTGTTTTCTTGATTCATTTGACTGGGGTCACAAAATGTAAGCTTATTTACATTTGTTAGGAAGAGAGAGGGTAAAGGAAATCACAAACCCACAAAGGGACAGCTCTGGTATTTGTGGAAAGATACACAGAGAGGAATACAATGGCTTTCCTCTCTCCATCTGTGTATCAGTGCAGAGGTCCATGCTGTTAAATGGTGGCTGCTGATCAAATTGAAATGGGGCATTGTGGAGAAGCACTCCTTGGTCATTATGAGAACACAATTCTAAGAGAGTAAAAGAGTTTTGGTTTGTGGGGATTGTTTTTGTTTTTGTTTGTTTTTTGACTGTGAATATTTTTCCAATATGACAAAGAGAAAATACAAAGTAAAACATTTTTTTCTCTTACTTTTAGTTGGAAGTCATAGGTTACTTATTCCTCAATCTGGCAAAAAATCATGTAGCAGCTATTTGTTATTAGAGAGTCATATCATCAGATTTGTTTTACAGTAATTTATCATTAAAATACATAAACTATAAAACAGACTTGCTGCCATAAACATCTAATAATAACATATTTTTGTTTAGCTTCTTTTCTCCACAACACAGTCCACTCAGGAAGCAGACATAAACAATCCTAATTATCGCACCAAACTTAAAATGCTTGTGAAAGCCTTCCTCTCAAAGACATTATTCTACCTAAGTCAAAGTCTACTGATAAAGTTCTCTTCAACTTGTACACCACATGGAAATCACGGGCAAAATGATCTGAAAAATATATTTATGGGAGAGAGATCCAAGATGGCCGATCACGAGCAGCTCAGGATTGCAGCTCCCAGTAAAAGCGCAAAGAGCCAGTGGACGCCACACTTACCGATAAATTTCTGCTGCCCACGGACCAGGACATTCCCAGTGGAGGAGCCCCACAGGTCGCCAGTGTGACCCTTTCGGCTGGCGTGGCTTTTTTGCCGGTGCCTCGGCTCGGCGGCTCTTGGTGCGGAGTAAATGGGACTGAGTCTCCTTTTGGATGATGTTTGGAGCTCTGGGAAGTCAGAGCAGTCCATCCAGCTAATTGAAAAAGGGACTGAGAAGCCAGACCGGAGACCCCCGGGCAGAAAAGCACCACGAATTTCAACGCTGCTGTCTTAGCTAG
>CAUYQU010085956.1:0-27007 GCA_963574635.1 Cheracebus regulus | reverse complement strand
TTTTTAATACCCATTTTTAGACTGTATTCTAGCCTGGGCAATAAAACAAGAATCCCATTCTCTCTCCCTCTTTCTCTTCCTCTTTCTTTCTCTCTTTCATTCTTTTTTTTTCTTTCTTTTGCTGTTTCTTTCTTTCTTTCTTTCTTTCTTTCTTTCTTTCTTTCTTTCTTTCTCCTTTTCTCTCTTTTTCTAAAAAAACAAAAAAAGAGAAAAAAGAAAATTAACAAGGATATCCACGACTTGAACTCAGACCTAGAATAAGTAAATTTAATAAATCTTTACAGAATTCACCACCCCATATCCACAAAACATATATTTTTCTTAGTGTCATATCACACCTATTCTAAAAGTGACCACGTAATTGGAACTAAATCACTTCTCAGTAATTGCATAGCATTCCACAGATTTAAATGAAATATTGCTTGGCTGTTTGTTATTTTCTTCCCTTATTCCTTCCTGTCTCCATTGTTAAGTATAATTATTGGCA
Source organism: Cheracebus regulus (assembly GCA_963574635.1). Classification (NCBI taxonomy): domain Eukaryota; kingdom Metazoa; phylum Chordata; class Mammalia; order Primates; family Pitheciidae; genus Cheracebus; species Cheracebus regulus. Next base: position 26,520 of record CAUYQU010085956.1, on the reverse strand, counting down.
TAAAAGAGGTTTTTAATACTTATATTTAGATTACATTCTAGCCTGAGAAACAGAGCAAGATTCTCGTTCTCTCTCCCCCTTTCTCTTTCTGTTTCTCTCTCTTTTATTCTTCCTCTTTTTTCCTCTCTTTTATCCTTTTTTTTTCTGAAAAAATAAAAAAAGAAAGAGGCTGACAAAATCTGTGATTTTTGAAGCAACAGAGGAAATTTAGAAGGAGTGAAACTTAATGCTATTAATATTAAATTATACCAAGGCTCTACTCATAATATAACCCAAGACTAGAAACTTAAAGTACTATATAGTTGATAAAGAGAATGAAGCTATAGTTTACTGAATTTCTCAATGAAGTGGCAATGCATCTATCCATTTTTCCATTCATTTTGTCATATTATTAGGAAAAAAAACATAATAACATGCCAGCTACCATGTTGAGCCCTGATTCATCAAAGTTAAATTAGAATGACATACGGCAGTTTAGCGTTTAAAATGTGACTAGTTCTAACTGAGATGTGTTGTTAAGTATAACATACCAGATTTCAAAGGCTTAGTACAAGTAATGCAAAATATCTTATTAGTAGATTATATTATGGTCATTATTTCTTGAAATGATAATATTTTGGATATATTGGGGTAAATTAAAATGAATTTCTCCTATGACTTCTTGCTTTTCAAAAAATGTGGCTGTAGGAAATTAACAATTTCATATGTGGCTTGCATCCTATTCCTTTTGGACAGCTCTATTCTAGCTCGTGTCTAGTAGAGGAAGTCAGATTTATATGGACATGCTTTTCTGAAAGCATGACATCCCGCTTCTTTACTCCTCTGCCTTTCTATTTGTTTCTATTGCCTCACCTTCTTTTGACTTCTCAACCCATTTTGGCCTGATGGAACTTGTTCCTGTCCTGGGCTAGGGGGCCCAGATGCGTTCCTTTTTAGCAGTGCTGTGTTTTGGCTTTAGTGGTGCCGTTTCTGTTGGCTACTCCCATTTTCTCTGCATGTGTTGTTATTCCTTTACCTCCCTGGCCTCTCCTTAGAGTTTCTCTGCAGGCTCTCGGTCTCCCTCACATCTCATAAATGCTCATATAAGCATTGCAGAGCTTTGTCTCATGACTCCCAGGTGCTTATCTCCAGTTTGGAACTCCTGAACTTCAGAACCACACTCGTACATGCCTTTTGGGCACTCCAGTTGGAAATCTTAAAGTTGCGTGAGGCTCACTGTGTCTTTTGGCATTGTTACCTTGGTGAGTGATGTCGCCCAATCCTTGAAACTGGGACTCATTCCGGATGACTCCTCTGTCCCTCACTCTTGCCTCTGACTTTCCTCAACCTTACTGACTCAACCACAGAACCCCGTTCTGCCCACCTCCCTCCCTCTACCTTTGCAGCCTGTCCTTCATTCAGGCCCTCAGCATCTCTCTCCTGGAGTGCTGCAGCAGTCTCAGCTGGCCTTCTTTTTCTATTCTTATCCACATCCATCCTATTCTCTCTTTTATTCCTGAGTGATATTCCAAAAATGCAAATCTGTTCATGCTATGTCCCTGTTTTAAAAATCCTTCCATGCTTTCCTCATTCAGGGCAAATTCATGAATCTTTTGCATGAACTAAGGGACAGGAATGGAAAGAGGCAGGAAGTGATTTGACCTCTGCCTCCTTCCGTCCTCTTCTCACGAATCTCTGGGGTGATCCTGTGCTGTAGGAATATACCTGGGATTCTCTGTAGCCCCTGTGACCTCACACATGCTGTTCCCTTATCTGAAATACCACTGCCCACCCTATCAGTCCTTTAAAGATTGTGCTGTGATACCACCGCTTTTTGGGCCACCCCTCTGACCGCTGTTGTCTCTGCTTCCTTCCTTTCAGGCCATTTGTTGAACTGGGCTGCATTTCCTTGAGGGCAAGAGTGATTCCTTTCATTTCTGTATCCTCAAGTCCAAAATAGGTATGCAAGTGATATGTGTTGACCAAATAAATGCCAAGTAATACATTGTAGAGATAAGACATTGTGGGAGTTGTGATAAAACATCTAGCCAGGTAGAAATGAGAACATGGAGGGTCCAAGGGACGGTGACATTTAAGATTGGCTTTCAATTCTGGTGGTATCGGGTGGGACAGTACAGAGGAGACCCCTGTGGTCATGGTTACTGTGCCGTGTTCTGTAGGACTGAAGGATATCAAATAGGCCCATTCCCTGCTCAATATCATCATCACCGGCGTAGAATAAGGACGATAATTTCAGGAGTCCATTTGGACCAGTGTCTGTCATTTGCTCCTGAGCTGGGTTATATAACTCAGCAGAGCTTTAGTTCCCCAGTACACAGCTGGCATGGCAGGCAGGCAGGCACTCCGATCCTTGCTTGTGAGCTGCCGTGGAGGAAGCGAATGCAGAATGGTTGCCTGCATTTTCATCTTTACTTCTCCTTCACAGCCACCTTTCTGTATAGCATAGAGGTGACCTCAGCACAGAGACAGGAAGGAGCACAATGAGTCATCTCAGGCCCTAATGAGGTGCATGAGGGACCCTACTTAAGAGTGAGGGTCAGGTGAGGTCGTGCTGTGCCTGGGGTGAGTTTTGCCTTGGGGCTCCAGGCAGCACTGGAGCAGAGCTGAGCTAATTTTACCCACAGGAGCTGACTGTGCTGAAGGGCAGGGCTTATGACATTGGCCTTATCATCCTGTGATACCCAGAAATCTCCCAAGGTGCAACCCTGTTATGTCTGGGCTGCCTTTTCCCCTTCTCGTTAAATACATTTTTCCATTAGGCGTGCATATCGGGAAGCAGGATGCTGAGGTGCAAAGAGCTTTGGATTTGGGTGGAAGGCCATGGAGTTGGATTTAGATCTCGCTTCTACCTTTGACCTTGTGCAAGTTACATAATTTGAGTCTCAGTTTCCTCATTTGTAAAACCTCATTTGTATACCTGTGTCCTAAGATTGTTTCTAGGCTTACACACTTGGTGACACGTAGCAAGCGATTGCCATGTGCCAGTCTCTGTTCTAGCTGCATTATTCATATGGTTTCAATTAATCCTCTCAAGAAACCTATGAGGATAGCGTTATTGCCATCCCTGTTTATAAATAAAGAAACAAATGCACAAGGAGTTTAGGTAAGTTGCCCCAGGCCACCAGCCAGTGGCAGAGCTGAACCCAGGCCAGTGGCTCCAGGGACCACACCCCTAAACACTATACCTTATTGTTTTGAAATGATAGAACTTTTGCTTGGTCTATAGCACAGGCTTCATGTTTTCTAACTACCTGCTATGTATGAGGCCCTCTGGGCTTGATGCTGGGTAAGAGAGCAATATAGCAGTTGTGCTGTTCTGTAGTCTTGAATCACACTTGCAGATGGAAGCCCCGCGTCAGCTGAAGGGTATGGTGGATAGACCTTGGTATCTGATGTTGTAGGCACTGGGTGGAGTCCTCCTCACACATCCTCTCATCTCATCCTCATAACTTCTTCAACAGTCAGGCATTAGCAGGCCCATCTTATAGATGAGGAAACAGAGAGGAAGCACCACCTCCTCACATTTACCTGGTAGGCAGAGCTGACTGGGGCTGTTGGGTCCCGTGTTTATGTTTATTCGTTTGTTTTCCCCGCAAACTGTGCAGTGTCTCAGTGCTATTATTGTGACAGAACTCGCCCCTGCCCTTCTGTCCACCGCTGACACCCCTAGAGAAAGTGGTGTCCGTGAAAAACGTGGGTCACCAGATGAGAAAGGCACATCTGCGTGGTCAGAGCAGGCAGCAGGTGAAGGTAAAAGGAAGGGCTGGGCTTTGTTGCAGTGGTTTATTATTGTGTAGCAAATTACCGCCAAACTCAGTAGTGTATAACAATCATTTAGTATGCTCATGGATTTTCTGGATCAGGAACTTGGACAGAGCAAAGGGGGAGTGACACCTCTGTGCTCCATAATGCCTGGGACCTCGGCTGGAAGACTTGAAGGCTGGGTGCTAGAGGTATATCATTGCTCACTCACTCACAGCCAGGGCTATTAGCCAGAATATCTACATGTGGTCTTTACGTGTGGCCTGGACTTCCTCATAGCATGGTGGCTGGTTCCAAAGAGCAAGCCTAAAGAGGAAGGGAGAGAGGGAGAAAGACAGAGAGTGAGTAAGCACTAGCAGGTGCAGAAGAAGCTGTAGACGTGTGTCGTCCCACTGGACTTTATTGGTTGGACTAGTCACCAACTCAAGTTCAAGAGAAGAGGCAATAGACTTTCCATTTTGGTGGGGTGGTGATGTTCTGGAAGAGCATGTGGGACTGGAAAATTTGCTGGGGCCATTTTTGGAAACTATAATGGAGGCTCATTTTGGCTAAAAAGGAGGAACAGACATCTCTGTGGAGCTGCACAGAGGTAGAACCACCAGGTATGCAGCAGGCACACCTGTATGGTGCTGAGTATTCACTGGCAGTCAGGAAAACAAAGGTCAAGCCAGGAATGCTCAGGAGAGGATCAGTAGTTACGCTATAACTATGCTTCAGTGTATATGAATTAGAGTTTATATTGTCCATAAACTAGTTTATATAACTCTGATTTGCTTATTACATCAGCTGCTTATGTAATCTTGGAGTTCTAGGTCTATGTGGATTTTTTTTTGTTTCCTTCCAGTGAGGTGAAGTTTTGCTGTTGCCCAGACTGGAGTGCAATGGTGCAATCTCGGCTCACTGCAAACTCCACCTTCCAGGTTCCAGGCATTCTTCTTCCTCAGCCTCCCGAGTAGCTGGGACTGTAGGCACACACCACCATGCCCAACTAAGTTTTATATTTTTAGTAGAGATGAATTTCACCATGTTGGCCAGGCTGGTCTTGAACTCCAGATCTCAGATGATTCACCCACCTCGGCCTCCCAAAGTGCTGAGATTACAGGCATGAGCCACCATGCCTGGCCCTATTTTGCGTCTTATACTAAAGGCAGATATGTTTTGTTCCTTCTCTGATGCAAGGAAGAAGTTCTTAGGTATAGACAAACATAGGTCTTGTCCAAATAAATAAATAGAAGAATGAGTGATCAGTTAATTTATCTATTTTTTTCCCCTCCTGCATCTCACAAAGTTCAGGAAAGACATTCTGTGTAATTTAACAGGAAAGACATGCTAAGAAAATTGTTGAAAAGACTGATGCAGTGGACTGCAGACTACACCTGGGGCTACTGAGTTTAAGAATTTTACACAGGGATAAGGAAGATGTGATTCGGAAGCTACTGCTGAGGCCTCAGAAACTTCTCTCAACGTCTTAATAGTTAGTGATGGGGCACTGGACTGGCAGATGGAATGTCTTTTTTACCCTTCATGATTTCCCGGTGTTGCCTGTCAGTGAAAATCGTAGCAGGAAGTTTCAGCTTCACTTCCATGTTCCAGATCACAGAAGGACATCTTACTGGTGAAACCTAATTTACTAGCTTTGAGGAAGTATGGGGAATGTAATTTTAAAGTCTGTTTCTTTGATGTGGAAAGGCACTCTAGCTGGTGGGAATGGGCTCTGATTGAGCTAACGGAGAGAATATATCTGCCCCCAACTTATCCATTTAACATTCCCAGGAGTTATTATTTCGAAATGCTTAATATTTATAATTAATTATAATACTGCATATAATTACACGATAAAATTATACTTAGTATTTCTGTTTCTTTCTGTAAAATATATAAACTTAATATAATTAATATGCTGAAAATACAGGCCAGTTGCCCACTTTCGGTTTCAGAACTGAGTTCTTATATTTGACGATAGCAGTTGATTTGTAATTTTCCAGTTCAGTTTAATTTCCTCTTGGGAGTTATGCCCTCGGACAGTTGTCTTGTTTACATAATTTGTTCACAAACATTTATTAAACACTTACTATGGACCTGTCCCTGAGCTGGATTTGGCAATGTGAGGAGAGAACCACTGGGAGCCCATACTGGAAAGGAGAATAAGGCAGGTGCACAGTTAGAACAGGTCTAAGGGCTGGGCACGGTGGCTCAAGCCTGTAATTCCAGCACTTTGGGAGGCCAAGGCAGGCAGATCACCTGAAGTTAAGAGTTCAAGACCAGCCTGGCCAACATGGAGAAACCCTGTCTCTACTAAAAATATAAAATTACCTGAGCATGGTGGTGCATGCCTGTAATCCCAGCTACTTGGGAGGATGAGACAGGAGAATTGCTTGAACCCAGGAGGTGGAGGTTGCAGTGAGCCAAAATCGCACCATTGCACTTCAGCCTGGGCAAGAAAAGCAGAATCTATCTTAAAAAAAAAAAAAAAAAAACAGGGCAAGGAAGATGTTGCTCAATGCCGTAAATAGCAGGCTCAGTAAATCCAGGGAAGAGAGCTTATTCTGACTGGCTGAGAAGCAGGGAGTTTCACGTAGTCTGTGGTCCAGTGATTTTCTTTTGGGGGGAGTACCATCTTGTTATGGGGTTTTTGAAAGCATGACAGAGGCTGGGTGCGGTGCTTCACGCTCATAATTCCAGCACTTTGGGAGGTCAAGGCGGGTGGATCACTTGAGGTCAGGAGTTTAAGATCAGCCTGACCAACATGGTGAAACCCCATCTCTACTAAAAATACAAAAATTAGCTGGGAGTGGTGGCACATGCCTGTAATCCCAGCTACTCAGGAGGCTGAGGCAGGTGAGTCACCTGAGCCCAAGAAGTGGAGGTTGCCGTGAGGTGAGATTGCATCACTGCACTCCAGCCCGGGTGACAGAGTGAGACTCTACCTAAATAACATAAAATAAAATAAATAAAATCATGATGGAGTGTTTTCTGTTGTCTCAATGACTGGAGGTCAGGATGCCATTGGCATTTAGTGACTGGGGCCCCAGGGAGCTAGATGTCCTTTAGTACATGAAGACACCACAGATAAATAAGTGTCTTTCTCTAAAGGATCATCTCATTCCTGTTGAAGACTACCACCAGTGGGCTTGATGGATGGGTAGGACGTGCATATTTGATGTTGGTGGTGGAAGTGTAGCAGGTCAAGCAGAGGGGACAAGGTGAGCCGAGAGTTAAGTTTGAATAAAGCAAGGAATATATGTTGAGCGGCGATGGGAGAAAGTTTACGGTGGCAATAGAAGGTTCAGTCCAGGTTACAGAGAAGCTGGAGCTATTAGATAAAGCTTTTGGACTTCCTCTGTTGCCATTGTGAAGCCATTTAAGATACTGGACCAGGTCCTTGAGAGCAGAAACGTAACCTCGTCGGGCACCATGCACCAACCACATAAACGTCAGTAATGCTTTTTAAATGAATGAATGCCTCAAACTGTAGTTTACAGGAGTTAGACTAGTGGGTACCTGGGTTAGACTAGTGAGAATCCTGTGGTTTGGGGAGTGCCCTAACATCCAGGATTTGGACTTTTAGAGAATACATGGAAAGGGCACCGTGGCTTGCCACATGGATACTATCTCCACACCCAAGCAGTACTTGCTGACACAGAAGAGAGATGGGAAAAAGAGAGATTCTTCCATGGACCCCTGTGTGAGGCCCATAGGCCATCAGGCGTGTAGGGAGCAGACTGTGTCGTCTGCATCAATGCTCTTGCATCTTCAGCTTTTAAAAAATTGCCATTCAAACCAGCAATTTGCTGACAAGTTTCCCGCGCTGTGACCATGACGGTCGTTGTTCCCGGGGAGTGGCTTGCTTGTCTGCGTGGGGATGGCAGCCGTGTGAGTTTTCTGTGCTGGCCTGCAGGGTCGGATGGCTTTCTGATATTCAGGTTGGTTTCTTTTCCTTCTTTTTGGATGGGCTTTCGAGGTTGGGAGGGGAAGTTCAGGGATGGAACTGGCTAAACACATGTGAGATGTTTCGCTCCTCAGGAGGGTTTTGTTTCTAGTCTTTCCTTGGGAGGGAAAAGGGTGTGTAGATATATAAGATGACTCTAGAACCTTCCTTTTATTGATGAGGAAACTGATTCACAGAAGGAAGGTGATTTGCCCAATGCCATGTGGTGAGCTGGCTGTGGAGCTAGCCTTCCTGCAGCTTTCACTGCAGGTTTATTTTATATATATTTTCTGGAAAAGAAAAAAAGAAAAATTTATACATATTTTATTTTTAATAAAAATGTTAATATATAAATATATAAAAATATAAATATATATTTAAATATATATGATAGTTTATATTATATAATATACTATAAATATAAAACCGTGCCCTTTCCATGTATTCTCCAAAAGTTTATATACATAAATATATACTTATATATAATAAATATATACATATAAATATATGTATACATATATTTATGTATATATTTATATACACATTATACTTAATATGTACATATTTAAATATATACACATTATATATAATTAATTATATATATTATATATATAATATATATATAATATATATATGTTTTTTCTTTTTTATAGAGACAAGCTCTTGCTATGTTTCCCCGGCTGGTCTCAAACTCCTGGGCTCAGGTGATCTTCCTGCCTTAGCCTCCAAAGTGCTGGGATTACAGGGGTGAGCCACCATGCCTGGCCTTATAGTGGAGTATAAATTATACCCATTTTGAGGGAAGAAAGAGCAGTGTGCCCAGGCTTTGGTGCCAGAAGCTTGCATGTGATTACTGGTTCAGCCACTTTCTATAAAATTTGCAAAATAGGCATCATGAATACATCTGATATTAAGCATTTAAAAAGAGGAAATGTGTGAAAAGTTTTGTTGACTACAAAGAACTGTGGAGGTTTATGCACTGGGAATGGGTGGGACGGTCTTTAGAGAAGGGGTGGGCCACTGAAGACACCACGGACCATACCCCAATCACAAAACACTGCCAAGGGGCTTACTTCCCCACTGTGCAGTGAAGAGATTCTGTACTCAGATTTGGAGGCACAGCACAATGGGGGGGAAAGCGTGAGCCAAGTTTTGAGTCGCGTGGAATTGAGGGTGTGCTCTTGCCTGGGGCCAGGAGTTCTTGTAGCAATATAAAAGGAGGTGTGGCTAAAAGCATAGATGGGGCCCAGCCTGGAAGCCTTGATTTTCAAAGGTGAGCTATAGAGAATTCGGGACATAAAAAGTGTTTCTTCCAGTAGCTTTTGCTTGCTGTCACGTTGTTGGTTCAAATTGAACATGCTGATAAGTGCCAGGGAGGAAAGAAACGAGTTCCTGCTTCTTATTGAGCAGCTTTTTTGCCCTAAACTCAGTACTGCCTGCTTTTCCGTTTGAGAATTTAGAAACATTTAGGGATAGAATGATTGAAATGTTGTAGCATTCTGCCAACTAGTTTATTAGTTAATTCTCATAAAAGCCTTAGTAGGTAGATAAGCAATATCAATATTATTTTTCATTTTACAGATGATGAAACTGAAGTTTAGAGAGATGAAATAATTTGCTTGAGAGAACACAGGTTCTAAGTAGATTATAATCTTTTTGTGTGTGTGTGTGACGGAGTCTTACTTTTTGTCACCCATACTGGAGTGCAGTGGTGTGATCTCGGCTCACTGCAATCTCTGCCACCCGGTTTCAAGCAATTCTCCTGCCTCAGCCTCCCAAGTAGCTGGGATTACAGGCGCCCGCCACCACCCCCATCTAATTTTTGTATTTTTAGTAGAGACGAGGTTTCACCATGTTGGTCAGGCTGGTCTTGAACTCCCGACCTCAAGTGATCTGCCCACCTCGGCCTCCCAAAGTGCTGGGATTACAGGCTTGAGCTGCTGTGCCCGGCCCCCATTTTCTAAGCTTGACTTTCACTTGCTGGTCTTTGACATATCTTTTCAGTCATTGCTGGGGTTCAAACCTTTTCTCTCCTCTTCTCCCCTCCCCTCCCTTCCCATCTCCTCCCTTTCTCTTTTTTCTTTTCTCTTTTAAAAGATGGGATCTCACTGTTTCCCAGGCTGGTCTTAAACTCCTGAGCTCAAGTAATCTGCCTTGGCCTCCTGAGTAGCTGGGACATAGGTATATACCACTGTGTCTGGCTTAAATCTTTCCTGCTGCCTGGAATGCCCTGTGCTCCTTCATCTGTACCCTCCTGCCCTATCCTCTTTTAATTCCTAGCCCAAAAGTCTAACCCACGGGAGGGATCCTACAGAACTCATAGAATTTACAATATATCTTGTCTGTCAACTGCAGTTACTCTCTGTCTTGAACGGGATTTGTGAGCTCCTCGAAGTTGTTTGTATCTCACAGTTCTTTGCTGTAGCATCCCCAGGTATTCAAGCACACAGACATAGTAGATGCTCACACATCTATGCAATAAATTATGTTAGTGGGTTTCTCAAATGTTCAGTACAGGAAGCAAATGATAAAAGGCAAACCAGAAAGCAGTCATCACTGGGCTGTGTGCTCATCAGCCTTGGGAATGGATTTCTGGGGAAGATCCGGCCTCTCCACAAATGACAGGGATGACTTGGCTCTTGGAATTGAAGATAATTCTGACAAGTGGCATGTTGGGAAGGGCCTGAAGGACGCCAGACCAGCTTGCTCTCAGAGCTCCTTGGGTCCTCTGCAGCCCCCAGGTCATCTTCAGCAAGACCTGGTATGTAAATGAGCCTCATCTGCTGGCTCAGCCTGCTGCCTGCTGCTAGGGACGCTAGAATTCCAGGGTAAGCTTCTGTGAGGTTTAGTGGGTTGGTGATTATTAGCTTTTTGGTATCTGCAACTTGAAATACCTTGTGCCCTTGATTAATTCATGCTTGGGAGCATCCTCAGTGCTCTCTGGAAAATAGCTCCTTACTGTATGTTTATTTCCCTATGGGCTTGTTTCAGAGAGACTGTAGCCTGTGTTTCTAACAACTCCTCCAAGGAAAACATCGCAGGTCACGTTTCCGGAACTGAGAATCTCAGGGGGTCTTTGAAACGTCCGTCTCTATTACCTCCTTTTGGCCCAGCATTTGCTTTTAGCTGAAAAGGGAGATTTTGTCTTGAGCTGTCCTGTAGACATATGTGATTTGGAGGCTGAAAATCTGACAGCTGCTGCTGAGCTTTGAACTACAAGAGTGAGCGGCATATAGACATAACCCCATAGAACATCAAATCATTTTCCTTTAATTCCCAGAGCCTTAATGTTTCTTTGTCTTAAGAATGACCTCACTGCTTTTTGTATTTGTAATGGAATGCACAGTCATTTGCAAGGAATCACACAATAATCCCTTACACTTTTGTAAGGCCTTACCCTTTTCCATAGGGCTTTCACTCTCATTATCTCATATGATCCTTATAACTGCTTGGAGATATAAGCAGAGTGGCTATTTTAATCTCCAATTTTCAGGTGTAGAAACTGAAGTTTAGAATAAAGTTAACCAGAGTTAAAACAGTATGGTGCAGAATTGGAACTGAAGTCTCAAGTAGTCTAACTCCTAAACCAGCGTTTCTTTTAATACTTATTGCTGGTGTGACCTTGGGAATATACTTAACCTCTCTGAACCTCAGTTTTCCTGTCACTAAATTGGGTATAATACTACCTCCTGGTATAGTTGTCAGAAGGGATTAAATGAGACTTGGAAATCATTTAATAAATGGTAAAACATGTCAATAATTGGAAGCGTCATTGTTTTTACCACACGAATGTTGAGTGCAAACAGTGCCATCAGAACTGTGAAAGAAAATAACATTTTTTTCTCCCTTTTTAAAAAGACACAGGTTCAGAATGGTGCTGTTAGGGATCACAAGCTCCTAGCCCTGTGATTAGCAAACTGACCCTGCTGTCCTGCCTGCCAGCTGCTTTGTTATTCTGAGAATTGTGTTGACAAGACCTTCTTTTCCTACAGAGTTCTCTTTTAATGTTGCTTGGGATAGCCTTGTGTCCTGGAGACAGTTTTAGGTCTGCCAAGATCTGAGAACAGGAGTGGGGATCTTGGAATGGGATCTGCATCCCTGAGCTCCATCCACAAAGCGGGGGAGCACAGCTCGGGCTGTGGGGTGGAGGTAGATGAAGAGCTGGACTTGCACTCCTATCTTCTGTCATTTCTCAATAAAGTAGACAAGTCCATCTGACTCGTGTTTAGTATTGTATGTCCAGTAAACATACCCTACTAAACACCAGTCAGATGTCCACAAGGCCAGCAGTCTTAGCAGTAACACACTGGAAAAATCCAAAAGGAATGGATTTCAAGTTGGCAAAAAAATGCATTGGAAGTCAGCAGTGTGGTGTGGTCAGGAGAACAACCAGAGTGACTGAGGGCTGAGGTCTTGGATAGCTTTGTTTCTATATACGGTCCCTGTATCCATGGTTTTTGCATCCATGGATTCAACCAACCACAGCTTGAAAATATTTTTAAAAACAACAGTAATAAAATCCAACAATAAAAAAATAAAAATACAATGTAACAACTATTCTCATAGCATTTACATTGTTAGGTATTATAAATAACCTAGAAATGATTTAAAGTATACAGGCAATACTACATTATTTTATATAAAAGCCTTGAGCATTTTTGGATTTTGGTATCTCGGGGGTTCTGAAACCAGTTCCCTATGGATACTGAGGAAACGAATGTACATATTTACCTACAAAAAATCCAAACTAATGAGACACACATAGGTTGAAATATGGCCCTGAGAGGCAGAACGTGGAGCAAGGGATGGAAGGCTGGGGAGCCAGATTTTAGTTCCATGTAAGGAAGAACTTTCTGATGGAAAGATGGAATTTGAGGTGGCAGGAAACAATGATTTTTGCTTCACTGGAGACCTCAGGAATACCAATGAGGCAGACATTGGGCTTAATGGCATATTATGGCCACTTCTCATTTTGAGATCACAGAGCCAGGATGATGAGAGGTGGTACACATATGTTGAAGGAACTGAAGGGTCTCTATGTGGATGTGGAAACTGATCTCCAAATGTCTGCAAGATGGAAGATACATTTAAAGTCTTTCATTCTGGTTTTCATCTTTATCTCTGTGGCTCACCACTTGGCCTTTGGTTTTTAGAGCTTAAGGCCATTCCCAGCAGCTCTTTTTCATGGAATAATCTCATTTCTTTGCTGAAATGCTCCTGTTGGGATGCAGGAAGGGACTCTGAGCTCCTGACAGAATGAAGACCACCGCTTTATGCTCTCCCGACCTATTTTGACAGCTCAATCCCAACCCCCACCCCCGAGGAGGGTTGCAGTGGCAAGATCTCTGTCCTGAATTCTGGTTCTGGCATGCCCTGGAAGGCTCTCTGATTCTATGTCCTTACGTATTTTAATAGGAACTTACATTTGTGTTCCTTTATTAAACGTTCAATAAATAATAAATGTTTGCTTATGGTGTGCTTGCTAAGTATAAAACAAATAATCAAAATAAATGTGTAATGACCCTTTGGATAGACCAAGTAGAAGCTGCTTTTAGAACACTTAATTGGACATTTTCTGGATATCTGCCTAATTTGTAAGTGAAAAATATGTAAGCTGCACGAGGAGAACTGACTCATCTAAAATCCTGATGGCTGACTGATTTGGGCTTGGGGCTTGGGTCCCTTCGTGACCTGATCAGTGCTGTTTGTATGTTGAAGGCTTCCTGGGGGTAAGAACAAGCAACCTCTTGGTGCAGTCCAAGGGCAGGAAATGGGTGATGATTTTGAAAAAGGACTCATCTGACCTCCAGCAAGCCTTTACAACCAACAGTAGAACGAGATCACTAAGACATAGAACCACTGGGAAGCTGAGATATGGTACTTGGATTCCCACCTCTGAGCACCTCCTACATCCCCACATCTCCATTTTCCTTAGCGTCTCATCTCTTTCTTCTCCTTTAATTCAGTCTGGAGTCATTTTAGATCAGATTCATTCCTGATTGGCTTCACTGCTCCAGCCTAATCATCACAGTACCTTAGGGTTGGAATCCATGTTACAAGTTTAACTGCAGTTTACCCTCCTTTCTCCCGACAACAATGTTCTCCTGAAAGTCTGGTTTTATTCTGAGTCTTCCAGCACAGTGTCTGCCCCTATAAAGGATTCAGGCCAAACTACATTCCCAGGAGGAGTCTCAGACCAAGAGATTCGGGCTTGGTGGCAAGAGATTCAGGGCTTTTTTTTTTTCTTGAGACAAGTTTTACTCTTGTTGCCCAGGCTGGAGTGCAATGGCGTGATCACGGCTCACTGTAATCTCCACCTCCCAGGTTCAAATGATACTCCTGCCTCAGCCTCCCAAGTGGCTGGGATTACAAGCGCCCACCACCATGCCTAGCTAATTTTTGTATTTTTAGTGGAGACTGGATTTCACCATGTTGGCCAGGCTGGTCTCACAAATGATCCCCACGCCTCGACCTCCCAAAGTGCTGAGATTATAGGCATGAACCATTGTGCCTGGCCAGGAGGAGTGGTTTTAAGACTCACCTGCCGTCAGCGGAACCTCAGAGTAAATTCTTGCAACCTTTCACGTGCATCTCCCAAAATATCTCCCCCCTACCAAATTAATGATTTATTTCATAAATGTAGTTGCATTCTGGATGGTCTCATTCTTAAGATGAGCTTAAAGCCTTTCAAACCAGTCACTTCCTTGTTTGGGGTGGAGGAGGTTTTTTCCTGTAATAGGACAGTGTATGGAAGGGTTGAGAATCTACTTCTTTAGGGGTTAATAACTTACTCCGAGTAAGGAATTCTGTCTTAAGTGGGGCATGTTCTTCAAGTGCCAGAGAAGAGAAGGGTGATTTTTCTGACATCCTCCAGCCTGCTTCTCCATATTTGGAAATGTTTACCCACCACACTGATCTATTGGAAGAGAGGGAGGTGACTCAGGGTTTAGGAGAAGCAGGATTTGAATTCTTGTTTCCAGAAACAAAGTCATCCCCCCGCCCCGCCCCCACCCTTCCCCTTTCATTCCTCTGCCCCTTGTTCTGGAAGCTGACGCTAGAATGTCTCAGTTCTGTTCCCTTCAGGCTTCGAGACCACCGCCTTGCTGTGTCCTGTAGTGGACTGAGGGCCTGCGAGAGGGAGTAAGGGCTGGTGGAGGGCCAGTTGCCAGTGGGGGCCAGGCATCGCGTGAGTACGTCGTTACTGCCAGATGAGTGGCATTTCTGCCCACAGACCTGAGGCTTACAGCCTGTGGGCTGGCTTACTTGCATGGTGATGGGACATGTTACTGGGAGTGCTGGTCACTTTAATTTGGGGGTGTGTACAGCTGCTTTCCCAGGGGAGTACTTCTTACAATGAGATTTCAAGACAAGATCGGCCTGAGGAAAAATTATATTTGTGTATTTAAAAAAAAAGGTAGATATTTCCTCTCATCTGATGCCTAACTTGAATTGGGTAGAAAGACAATGTGGGAGTGTTGTCTTTTACTAGGGCTAAGGCAACCAGCTGAAGGGGCTGTCTGTGGATGTGTAGGGAGGGGTAGTTTTAGCTTGAAAGGTTATGGTTGGACTTAAGAATGTGCAAAATGTTGGTGTGTAGCATTTGCACAGCGTTAGCAGTCTGGAATCCCTTGCGTGCAGGACACTGTGTGGACTTGATGAATTGTCAGAGTTGGAAGAGTCCTGCAGAGTATTCAGTGCATCTATCTCATTTCATAGGGTGAAATAACGGGCAGCAGAGACCCAGGCCCTGAAGACACATGGCTCACTATGTGGGATTGGAACCCAGATCTTCTCTCTCGGTTCATTCGCCTTCCACTAGACTTAAGCTGCCCCCTCTGTTGCAAGATGAGGAAATTGGGAGATGTTAGAATTGTCCACCCACTTACTAATCTAGTTGGTGGGAAATTGAGGACTAGAACCCACTTCTCGCACTTCAGACCTCTTTCTATTAGGATATGTGGGCTCAGATACCTGGATTTGTTGTTTTGTACGAGGCTCTTTTTGTTTTTTGATTTTTACTTATCTTTCCCTTCTTTTGGTCATGTGAATGTTGTCTGAATGCAACCTTCTGCTCTCCTTTGCTGCCTGTATCTTTCTCTTTCATGAAAGAGGATGATCACTTGTCCAAAAGGAAGAATGAATAGTGTGGACCTTTATTTCCATTTGTGGAAGTGAAAATTATGCATGAGCCTGGAGAGAAATTTAGCTGAGCTTCCCATCCAAGCCTCTACCACTATTCTTGAAGTTGTAAGATTTCTGGAATATTATACTCATTCAAAGGTGAGTCCTGATTCTGACTAGATTTCAAACACACACACACTTTTTAAGCCTATTATGCTCATTCAAAGGTGAGTCTTGATTCTGACTAGATTTTAAACACACAGCGTGTGCGTGCACGCACACACACACACACACACACACACACACACACACACACTTTAAGCTTACCAAAGCAGGCTAGAGATCTAGAAGACACCAACCTATTACGTCACCTCAGACATTTCACAGCCATCAGTAGTAACTCTTTGTAGTCAGCTCAAATTCAGATCAGTTTTTTTTTTTTTTTGACGAAGTCTCTCTCTGTCACCCAGGCTGGAGTGCAGTGCCATGATCTCGGCTCAATGCAACCTCCACCTCCCAGGTTCAAGCAATTCTCCTGCCTGCCTCTCGAGTAACTGGAATTACAGGCGCGTGCCACCATGCCCAGCAAATTTTTGTATTTTTAGTAGAGATGGGGTTTCACCATGTTGGCCGGGCTGCTCTTGAACTCCTGACCTCAGGTGATCCACCTGCCTCGACCTCCGTAAGTGTTGGGATTACAGGTGTGAGCCAATGTGCCTGGCCTCGGATCAACGTGATAGCCTCCTTTTCTGGAGCAGGAAAGATCTTAGAACTATGTTTTGGGGAAGCATTTTGTTACTAGTGGCATTAGGTGGCAGATGTAATAGAGCAGAGGAAGTGCTCTGAGACCTACGTTTATTCTGGCCAGTTTTGAAGGGAGGGGAAGCAACTCTGAAATCTGCTTTGCGGCAAGAGGGAGGAGGGAACTTGCACAGGACTCCAGGAACCTGCGTATAATCTATCTCGTCCTCTGATCAGCTGAGGTTGGGAGGTGACTGGAATCTCTGCTTATGAGATAGGAGGAGAGAGCCTTGAAGAAAGCCTGGGGTGTTTTTCTGTGGTGCGGAGGGACAGGGACACTAAGAGGTTAGAATTAATATTACTAATGTGAATACTAATACTCTTAAGGACAGCTGACATGCATTGCTTGCTTAATGGTTGCCAAGCACAGGACTAAGCACTTTACCTAAATTATTGCATCACTGTAGCTGCATTTGAGTGGGACCTATTCTGTAAAATCTTATTTTTGCCTTTGGTATTATACATATAACATAAATTTTGCTATCTTGATTGTTTTTAAGAGTACAGTTCAAGGCTGGGCATGGTGGCTTATGCCTGTAATCCCAGCACTTTGAAAGGCCGAGACGGGCACATCACTTGAGCCCAGGAATTCAGGACCAGCTTGGCCAACACAGCAAAAACCCCGCCTCTACTAAAAAGAAAAATTACCTGGGCCTGGTGATGTGTGCCTGTGGTTCCAGCTACTCAGGAGGCTGGGGTGGGAGGATTGCTTCAGTCCAGGGAGTGGAGGTTGCAGTGAGCCGAGACTGCTCCACTGCACTTTAACCTGGGTGACAGATAGAGACCCTGTCACAAAGAAGAAAAAAAAAGAGTATAGTTCAGCAGTGTTAAATAAATTCATATTGTTGTGTAATCAATCTCCAGGCCTCTTTCATCTTGCAATCTGAAACTTTGTACCTGTAACCAACTATAGGCTGGTTCGTACCTATAACCAGCACCCATTCTCCTGTCCTCCACACCCTGGCAACCTCCATCTTACTTTCTTATGAATATGACTACACAGGGTACTGTATCTGAGGGGAATCATACCATATTCGTCTTTTTGTGGCCAGCTTATTTCACTCAGCATAATGTCCTCAAGGGTCATCCATGTTGCAGCATGGGTCAGAATTTCTCCTTTTACAGGCCGAATAATGTTCTGTGGTAATGAATGTACCACATTTTGTCTATCCATTTAGGTACTCTTTTTAAAACTCCATTTTACAGAAGAACAGCAACCAGAGACTTCAAAGGATTAATTAAGTGGCCCAAAGTCACCAGTAGTGGAGAATAGTTTTACATAAGAATGGCAGGTGATCAGGAGTAACCAGATACTGGATTCTGGTTGGCAAGAGTGTGACAAATGAGGGTGATTCTCACCTGGATGGTGACACCCCCTTACACCTTGCTGTGGCATTTCAGAAAGCGAGTGTTCCAAAGGGCTGTGTGCAGCTATGCTTCCTTTCTTTTGCACTGGCCTCTAGGAAGCCCATAGCTAAATTTAAAGTTCACCTCTAGCAAATTGTATGAGACATCCAGCTCTTATTTTTTGTATCATCTTTCCCCGTCCTTTGCCTTATTTTCCCCTCTTCTTACCCATTTTCTCACTCGAATCATGAACTATTAGCATCTTTTGTCAGGTACCTCAGATCCTTTCTAGAACAAGGCGGAATATATAGATATGTGGCATGATATATAATATTTTAGTAATTATTAGATCTGTGGAATAGTGGGCCAAAACTGGCCATGTAATTTTCTGACTTGACTCTGCTCACTTTCTTTCTTTCCTTTTTTTCTTCTTTCTCTTTTTTCTTTCTCTTTTTCTTTTCTTTCTCTTTCTCTCCCTCCTTCCTTCCTTTCTTCTTTTCTCTTTCTTTCTTTTCTGAGGCAGAGTCCCATTCTGTTGCCCAGGCTGGAGTGCGGTGGTTTGATCTTGGCTCACTGCAACCTCTGCCTCCCGGGTTCCAGTGATTCTCTGGCCTCACCCTCCTGAGTAGCTTTGGATTACAGCTGCCCGCCACTATGCCCCACTAAGTTTTGTATTTTTAGTAAAGACAGGGTTTCGCCACGTTGGCCAGGCTGGTCTTGAACTCCTGACCTCAGGTGACCCACCCGCCTCGGCCTCCCAACGTGCTGGGGTTAACAGGTGTGAGCCACCGTGCCCGGCCTGGCTCTGCTCTTAATGCAGCGTTTCACCTGGGCAATGCCCTGCTCCTTTCTGAGTCTCACTTTTCTCACCTGAAAGAGGTTGCTGTTGATAACATTTAGTTATCAACACAGTGAACACTGAGGCTGTGCTGAGTTCTACACTAAACATCCTGTCTCTAACTCTCCCAACACTCCCACAAGGCAGGTGCTGTTATCCCCATTTTACTTTTGAGAAAATTAAGGCCTAAAGAATTGAGAAAGCTTGCCCGAAGCCCTATAGCTTTTAGGCAAAGGCATTAGCGCCCAATGTGTCCTTGACTCCAAAGGCCAGGATGTTAGCCACAGTGCTGGGCTGCTTTCCTTTTATACATTCTGTCAGGCTTCTTCCAGCCATGGCATGTATTCATCTAATTTTATTAAATCTATATTGAGTTTCCACTTAGGTGCCTTGCACTGTTCTCGGCTTTATCCCAATACTCAATGTAGAGCAAAGAATAAGACACACGCAACAACGATCCCTTCGAGCTTGCACTCTGGTACAGGTGTGTGGAAGAGGCAGATAAAGGAACACTTAAATAAGAGGGAGTGATAAGTAACCCAAGGGAGGAGTCACAAAGGGCATTCTGACCGTGAGTGAGTGGGGAAGGGCTCTGGGAGGTTATGTTTAAGCTGAGATCTGAGTGACAAGGAGGCAGCCTTGTAGAAGTCAGGGGGAAGAGCACTGCAGGCAGCAGAGAGGGTCAGCGCACAGGTCAAGGCCATGAAGTGGGAAGGAGTTTGTGTTTGAGGAACAGAAGGAGCCTGATGTGCTGGCAGGATGTGGGCTGCAGGCGAAGAAGCAGGAGAAAAGAGCAGGAACTAGCGCGTGGTGGAGACACCTAAGCTTCTTACACCTGAGTGCAGGCTTGATGGGAACCACCTGAGTTGTGTGTTACAGGCGTCTTTCTGGCTGCTGTGGAGGAAACCTGATAGCAAAAGGAAGGCAAGAGTATGAGCAGAAAGGTTAGGCAGAGACTTTTACTGCAGTTCAGGTGAGAGCTGGTGGTAGCTTTGACTAGAGCCTAGAAGTTGGACAGGAGAGAAGAGGTAAGTTCGGGGCATATTTGGCAGTGGTCATCTGTAGGATCTCAAGTGTGATTTCCTTCAGAGAAATGTCAAGCTAAATGGGCAGGAATCGGGGAGACTTGGAGGGAAATGAAAATAGGTGCCAGGTTGGGGCAGAGGGGAAGGGGTTGCACAGATACAAAGCTGGCATTCCAAGACCAAAGAGTATGTTTCTCACCCCACTCCCATTTGGTTTCTAACCTTGAGCTTTGGGCCAACGCACAGAGGACGGTGGCTTCCTGCCTTTGGCTTCCCAGCTGAGAGCTGTTGGAATGCCCCAGAATAAGCCCTTTAGAATGTGCAGCTTCCTTTGCTCTCCCTGGGTATTTTTGTAAAACATTCTTTCCCACCAAGAATGAGGAACGTTCAGAGTGACGCTGACTTTATGGGCTGTATTTAACATGCTGCGTTTTCATCGTGTGTTGTCTGTTCACGCAGAGATTTCTGTCTCCTGTAAACTCCATGGTAAAGAGTCTTCAATCTTCATGTGACATGGGTCTGGAAGGCTCAGTGGGAGCCCAGAAGAGCTGGCACTTGAAAGCCTCTCCTGGCTTGAGGACCTTGGTTCAAGGGTACCTACCAGACCTCTTTTTTTCATTTACATTTGAATTCACAGTTGCTGGCCCTGGCAGTTCCCTGTAATTCCTTTTAACAAGCTGGGCTTCCCTGCAAATACTTCATTTTTCAGGTCTTTGAAAAGTTAGGTGGTGGCTGAATCAGGTAGAGAATCCAAAATTCCTGATCAAACCCTGTTCTCTAGCCACCAGGCCAAAGAAACTTAGCTTGTGACCTCATCCTCCTGGTTATCCATGGCAGTCTTATACCATAATCAACCTAAAGCCAGAGATGCTCAGAGATCATAAACTAAGTCACCTAAAACTCATTTCTGAGGCTTCTTCATGTACCCCCTTGCAGTCCGTAGTTATCAGGTTAAAAAAGTTAGCATAATCTCTTAAAAACAGTGTTTTGTTATTGCTTATTTGAATTTCTTCTAAAATTTCTTTAATGTTACCTATTCATTGAGTCAACAAACATTTATTGAGTTCTTACTGTATGCCAGGCATTATGCTAGGTGCTGGGGATTGATTCAAAGATAATTTGGAGGCGTACGGAAAGGGAGTGGATAATTACAGCACAGTGAGATAAGTGCTATAATAGGGGATATATAAAGAGCCAGAAATAGCACTATGAATAATATCTTTGAACAAATTGCCTTCTTTTTTCCTTTTGGATTATTCCCTTATGTATATTGCCCAAAGTGGGATTACTGGGTCATTTAAAAGATGAAAACAATTTGGCACAAAAAGATGTAATGACTTGCCTGGGGAATACAGCTCAATTTTCAACAGAGGGAAAAAAAAATTGTTGACAAATCCAGATTTAGATCACTTTACCAGGAAGATCAGGCAGTTTTTATACAACTCTTTCAAAACGGTGGCTTTCAGGGGCGCGGGGTGGAGGGGGAGATTTATTCTAAACATGTTGGCCTGCATGTAGGAATCACACGTCCTCATATTTAATCTCACAAATAGATTGTTCTCACAAGAACCTAGCTGTAGTCATATTATTGTTTCCATTTTACGAATGAAGAAACTACACCCTTGATAAAAGGAAGTAAGCTGCTCAAAATTCCATAGTGAGTAAGTGTAGAATCCAAGAGTCAAGCACAGTTCCTTTTATTCTTTGACTCCTATCCTGTTCTCCATGCTGTGTTTACCATTTGAGGGTACATGTGCTCTAGCCTGGGTTTGGAATTTATTTAATGAGCCACAGAGGCTCTGAAGAAGATGGTCAGACTCTATGAAATAGATGTAGATTTTCTTACCTCCAAAGTCATAGCCTGGGAACCATGTCCTTCTGTATATTGACCTGAAAGGACTCAAGGGCCCATCATTCCTTACCCTGGCTCAGGTGCTGAAAGGCTATTTGCATAGCCCTACCATTAGAGCACAGAATCCCAAGTAAAGCTGAAACCATGCCACAGTTCTGCTGTGAAACATTTATTATTTTTCTAGTACATAAAAGTATTAAGTAAACACTCCTGCCCCTGGTGTCCGGTACCTGTCATAACTGGACACCAGCGTGGGTCCACTGTGGACTTTGTTGATGCTCCT
This sequence comes from Cheracebus regulus, assembly GCA_963574635.1. Classification (NCBI taxonomy): domain Eukaryota; kingdom Metazoa; phylum Chordata; class Mammalia; order Primates; family Pitheciidae; genus Cheracebus; species Cheracebus regulus. The sequence goes on along the minus strand of CAUYQU010085956.1, from coordinate 4,563 downwards.
GCTCACGTATCTTTAAATCAGACACATTTTCTGCCAATGCCCAGACATACCCTCACTTTCTCACCTTCATGCCTTAGCATATGCTGTTCCTTTAGCCTGAGAAACCTCTCCAGTCTTCATTCATAGAACTTCATTCATTCATAGAACTCCCAATCCTCCTGTAACCTTCTCCACAGACGCCACCTTGGGCAGGGAATAATCCTGGATCACCATGTGCTGTCCCATTCATTAGAAGTGATCTCTATGTTCTCTGTTCTGCTAACTCAACCACAGTTAGCTGTGAGACAAGAGAGTACACATGGATGCTGATAATGAGTGTGGGATTGGGATTTGAATCCTGGCTGTGACACTTCCTCACTGTCAGTTAACTTGCTTCAACCTGAGTTTTCTCATCTGCCAAATGGGTGTGATAGAATAGGTTCTCCCCATGAAAGCCGCCATGTTGACAGGAGTAGTATAAAAACGGTCTGATTCTCCCAGTGAGGTCATGTAAATCTGGAATTGTCAACGGTTTTTCTTTCCCTTGTCATTGCATTTTCTTTTATGACATCACCTCACGTCGCTGTGTGTTATGAAAATTTGCATTGTTATCTGTGCTTCTTCTGTGGCCCTTGTCCTCTCTTACTTGATGTCTTATCTCTCCTTCTAGACTGGGAGCTCTTTTAGGGCAGGGAGGAGATTGCATCTTTGAAGGCCTTGACATGTGGGTACTGCTACAAAGATTCCTTTAAGGGAAAGGAAAATTCCATACAACCTGAGTGGTGACATTAGCACCGGCTCATTACTAATCCCACGCCCGGGTCACGAGGTTTCAGGCCTGGCTGAGAACTCTGTGAGCTCTGATGTGAAACTTGAGGCATACAGAGTAAAAGTGGGATAGGCCTCTGGCTTCTGCTTCTTAAGAGGCAGGAGAAAGGCTGGTTGGAGTCTGTCTCTGGCCCAGCTTCTTCTTATTCAAGGAGTTGGATGGGGCTGGCAGTTCCCCGAAGGCAGAGAGGTCATCGTGCTTGGAACATGAGACTTTGTTTCTTTCTTGGGCCTTCCAGTGGGTCTGTTCTGTTGGTGAGCGTTTCAGACTTAGAGGAAATGGTCACTGAAGGTATGAGTTAGGAGCAACTCTGAAAGCCACCTTCCCCCCAGCTTCTTTGTGAGTGAGGCCATGTGGAGAAGATCTCTTCATAGGCAGCTCTCCTCCTGTTGCTGTGCTTGGAAACCGATCACGAAAGGGGATTCATTTTTTGAAGGGAGAGGTCTACCATTTTAACTTTCTATCGTGTCACTTCCCAAAATGCAATGCCTATGGCTGAAGATCCAAGTGCCTTAGAACGTGAGATACAAAGTCCTTCAGGCTCTGGCTGCAGCATTCCTTTGCAGGCTCTGGTCCCACCACATTCCTCCACGTCCTCTGCCACTGGCCTCACCAGATTAGTCACTTTCTCTGAGAAAATCCTGAACTCATCCTCCTCAAGGCCTTTGCAAACATCATGTTCCCGGGGCTATTTTCCTCCTCCTCATCCAGGGAAATCCTCTTGGGTGTTCAGGCTTCGTTTAGAAGTCACATCATCTGCAGAGAACTTTTAGACACTTGAAAGGACATTGCATGTACTTGTGCTTTCAGGCGCTTTTCATTCTGTCTCGTGTGTTCCAGTGTGTCTTTGCAATGAGGCTCTTCAACACCCCTAGGAACGTCCAACTCCACAGCTACACCTGCTGGGTCCACGCACTGCCTTATCAAAGATGGGAGGTGTTAGCAAACCTGTCTTTGGTACACCTCTGAATGCAGAACACGTGACATTATGTTAACAGTTGTGCCAGAGAAGTTTTCCATAGCCCAGACTGGGGTTCCCCATGGTTTGTTTGATCGTGAGCCCAGCCATTTGAATTCTGTTTTTGAATTGGTCTGATATCAGCTAATCGTTAACCTTGCTCAGGTCTGTTTCCCACATACCAGTAGATGTCTGCTTAGTGCAATGGTTCGGAGCTTTTTATTTCACTTAAGAACGTAACAGCAAGGTAGAATTCAGGAAGGATTTACCTGCTGTTAACATGAACTTTTTAAAAAATAGTTTGAAATATAGGCCTTGCTTTTATCCCAAAGCTCCCTGAAACATGAAAATAGCAGGAGTTGTAAGGGTTTATTTCCACCTCTGGCAGAACAGTCTATATTATAGTTATAAATTAATAAAGCCTGTGGCATGAAACATGATTTTGGATACTTGTGCTCAATCCTGGATTTACCACTTACTAGCCTGAAGATATTGGGTGAGGGCCTAACTTCCCTGTTCCTCAGATTCTTCAGTGTTTAATTGGGAATTTTTTCTAATAGGTTGATAGAAAGCTTAAATAACGCCTCGGATGTGAAATTTAGATTTTATTAGTGTGTGTGTTTCAAAATGTGGATTTGGAGGCCATTTTAAAATAGCATTTCCAAGGGCCACGTGCAGTGGCTTACACCTGTAATCCCATGACTTTGGGAGGTCAAGGTGGGTGGATCATGAGGTCAACAGGTTGAGACCATCTTGGCTAACATGGTGAAACCCTGTCTTTACTAAAAATACAAAAATTAGCTGAGTGTGGTGGTGCACACCTGTAGTCCCAGCTACTCTATTTGGGAAGCTGAGGCAGAAGAATCACTTGAACTGGAGAGGTAGAGGTTGCAGTGAGCTGAGATCGCACCACTGCACTCTGGCCTGGCGACAGAGCAAGATTCCATCCTAACAGACTTAGGGAATATGCGTAGCTTACAAGATGCGATTTTAGTCCACGTAAATTAGAAGCACAGAACTACAGGCTTTGAGAAATTATAAAAGCCTTAGAAAGGGGTGAATGTGAACTAGTGCATATTGTATGCAGGCTTTGTGCTATACATGCTAGATGTGAGATCCCAGGAAATGAATTCATATACCTTGATGAGTATTAACCCTATTTTGCAGACAGAGAAGCCTGAGCTTTGAGAGGTGCAAGTCATTTACACAAGTCCAATATCAAAGCCTGGAACTTCAAACTGCACTCCTGATGGCTTCTAGAAATCCTTTTTATTTACAGATACGACAAGACTTGCTTTCACATTGTTGATTTTTTTTATCCTTTCTTTCTCTGTCTCCGGGGGCAGCACTAAGTCAGGGCCAGATAGAACTGTGAAAATCTGCAGTCTTGATGTCACATAACTTGTTTAATGAATCTAGATGAGTGTCTTGACTTTTCCTGCCAATAATCTGCTCATAATGTCTCTTGTTTTTGAGCTCCTTTGACTGTACTCATTCATCAGCCTTTACTTATTTTCTTCTCTTTTGGGGAGACACTTGCATTGCTCATAATGTTTGCGATCAGGAGTATATTTGAAGAGGGCTTTATATTTTCCCTAAAAAAAATACAAGTGGAAAATCAAGTTTATTGGCTATTTCATACCATCTTCCTCTGCCATTTACAGGCAACCATGTGGAAGAGGTGGTGGGGTGCTGGGAGGTTTGTTGTTGTTGTTGTTGTTGTTTTGTTGTTGTTTTTATAAGAGAAAAAAAGAAAGAGAAAAAGTGGGAGAGAGAACAGAATTCTTGCTCTATTGCCCAGGCTGGAATGCAATCTTAAAAAGGTATCAAAAACCTCTTTTATGCCGTCAATTATACTTAACAACAGAGACAGGAATACAGGAAGAAAATAACAAACAGTCAACCAATATTTCATTTAGGTCTGTGAGATACTATGTAAATACTAAAGAGTAATTCACTTTCTGTTATATAGTCACTTTCAGAAAGGGTGTATTATAAAATAACAATGCGATGTCAAAATCTCCCGCCATTATTGTGCAGGAGTCCAAATCTCTTTGTAAGTCAATAAAAACTTGTCTTATATATGAAGGTGCTCCTGTATTAGGTACGTATGTATTTATAATCATTAACTTCTGTTGTTACATTGATCCTTCTACCATTATGTAATGTCCTTTGTTTCTTTTAGCCTTATTACTATTAAAGTCTATTTTATTGGAGACAAGAGTTACAACTCCTGCTTTTTTTTTTTTTTTTTACTCTCCATTTAATTAGTAAATATTCCTCCATCCATTTATTTTAAGTCTTTGTGTATCATTGCGAGTTGGATCTGGATACGATGTACCAAAAAATTTTAACTTTTATTCAATTTGCCTGTCTGTGACTTTGATTAGGGCATTGTATCTATTTAAGTTTAGAATTAATATTTGTGAGTTGAATATTGTAATTTAATGCTAACTGGCTTTTTTGCCCATTAGTTGATGTAAATTCTTCATTATGGAGATACTCTATGTTTTGGTGAATTTTTGAGATAACTGATACTGGTTGTTCCTTTCTGTTTGTAGTGCTTCTTTCAGAAGATCTTGTAAAACAGGCCTGGTGGTGATGAAATCTCTGAGTGCTTGCTTGTTCGTGAAAAATGTTATTTTTCCTTCATTTTTAAAACTTAGTTTGGCAGGATATGCGATTCTGGGTTGAAAATTCTTTTCTTTAAGGATATTGAATATTGACCCCCACTCTCTTCTAGATTGTAGGGTTTCTGCTGAGAGGTCTGCTGTGAGTCTGATAGGCTTCCCTTTAT